>JADRCD010189247.1:3287-16417 GCA_019843815.1 Montemys delectorum
TGAGAGAGAGAGAGAGAGAGAGAGAGAGAGAGAGAGAGAGAGAGAGAAGAGAAGGAAAATCAGCAGAGTCGTGAAATATGATTAGAAATTTCAATGGGAGGAGAAAGAATGGAAATTCAGAAAACCAAGCAAGAGTGGTGCAGGTAACACAGACATCTGCATCACCAGAGGAGCAAGATAAGATAAGATGAAAGACATCAATAAGTCAAAGTCAAGGAAGAGGTAGAAGGAGGATAAACCCAGAAAATGATTTCAAGAGTTTATATGTCTAGACGTGGTACCATACTGTACAATAATTGTCTAAGATGAGGACCACATCTTGAGTGTTTTGTTGTCTTTGTTGTTCTGCTACACAAGGGGATCACACCTTCAATGGGGAGAAGGCCAAGGGGCCAGAAAGTGAATGAGGTAAACTTAAACTGTGCATTTCTGGTTCTATCTTGTTCCATGAAGTGACATATGACTTTATTTTCATTTTATTGGCCAAGGGAAGTCACAGGGATGTGCAGTGATCAGTAAGTACAATCTGGGAATGATCATTTCCATGGGCATATTTGGGAACTAGCCTAACCATTTAGTTGCCTAGTACCAAATAGTCATCCCCTAAAACATACACACAAGCAGTATCATAAAGACTAAGCAGGTTATATATTTATGAATATGTATGTATACACACATACATTTATGCATATAATAACAATTAATGATAGAAATGGCCATGAACTTGAAGGAGAGGAGGGATGGGTGAATGGGAGAGTTTGAAGGGAGAAAAGGGAAGTAGAAATATTGTAATTGTGTTATAATCTTATGTTTTTTTAGAGAGTAAAAATAAAAGAACTAGTCTAATAGTGTGGATGCCTGAAAAAGTTATCTCAGGTCCTGGATGTATTTTGAGTAAAATTGAAAAGAAGAGTGATGATAGAATGTAGTTCACATATTAGTGTGACATTCAAGGGAACAGCCATGGATGCCTAGAATGTTTCTGCAGTTGTGTGAAACAGCAGTAGGACAGTGTCCACTCACCAGATTCTGATGTGGCACCCCCATCCTCACATTGCTCTTATTCTGTACTGGAAAAGTGTGCTCATTCATTTTCCAATATGATTTTCTACATATCCATGGGGTATGCACTCTAAATGATATAGTTGTATGAACAACTTAGCAAAGCTGTCTGGGACCTTACTTGGATCTGGATCTTCAGAAAGGTAAGTGTGGTGGTTTGAATAAGAATGGCCCCCATAGACTCATATATTTGAATGCTTAGTCACCAGAGAGTGGAACTGTTTTGGGAAGGATTAGGAGATGCAGCCTTATTGGAGTAGGTCTGACACAGAGGATTTAAAAACGTATTCCAATTTCAGTCTCTGTTTCTCTGCCTGCCTTCAGATCAGAATGCAAGCACTAAGCTCTATGCCCACTTGCCTGATGCTTCAGGCCATGATAATCATGGACTAAACCTCCTGGACCTGTAAACAAGCACCCAATAAAATGCTTTATTTTATAAGAGTTGTCTTGGTCATGGTGTCTTTAACAATAATAGGAGCGTGACTAAGACAGAAGGTTTTATTGTCTATCCAGGAGCAACTGTCAATCCCCAAGAATGGTTCTCAACATTGATATACATCACAGCTGTTTGCACTTGAAAGAGCATATAGACACTCTATATTCTATTCTAATATTCTAGAGTAGTCTATCAGAATTACAGTGGGTGTGGCATGTGCACAGAGCTTTGGGAGAATGATGGAGCACATTGTAATCAGCTTTACAATTTGTCAGACACTGGTATTCAGAGCACACAGGATGAGAGATAGGCCAGACCACCCCAAGGGGACCTGTGTTCAAATCTTCCACCTTAATTCCAAGAAAGTAGGTGTTGGCACATGGGCTATAGAGAGTTCACTTTCATAAGACTGGATAGGGAAAAGCACTTGGGGTTACGTGGAATTCCAATAAGTGCTCTGGGTAGAAGGGTAAAATCAAAGAATAGTGCTTGGCATTATTATTTTGGGGATAAAGATACAATCCATGTTTCTTTGAACTGTAAGTCATCCTGGTTAGTCTAGAGAGTAGTGAGGGGTTGTATGTGGCGGAAACAAAAGATCATGTGTTCTCTTTAAGTATGGGTTCCAAAATTGGTGCATTTTAGGTAACATTTTGAAGGTAAATGGAGACTTTTATATGTAAACAGTGATGGCTTGGCCCAGGGAGCATCACTATTTGGAGGTGTAGCCTTGTAGGAGTAGGTGTGGCCTTGGAGTAGGTGTGTCACTGTGGGTGTTGGTTTTAATATCCTAGTCCTAGCTACCTGAAAGCCAATATTCTGAGAGCAGCCTTCGGATGAAAATGTAAAACTCTCAGCTCCTCCTGGACCATACCTGCCTGGATGCTACCATGTTCCTGCCTTGATGATAATGGATTGAACCTCTGAATCTGTATGCTGACCTCAATTAAATGTCCTTGTAATAGAAGCCTTGGTCACAGTATTTTTTTACAGCAGAAAAACCCTAATTAAGACATAAACCTAGATGTGTAGAATTAAAGGAAGGCATGTAGAGGCAGGAAGTGATGATGAGAGTGGTGGTTTTAAATTGCTTGCATTTCTGCTGACCAACGGTGAAGCCTGATGTTGCTTCCAACTTGAGATAGAATGCTGCTCACTTCCGAAATCATCTACTCCATCTGCCATGAACAACAGGTAATTACTGACAGGGTCAAATGCTGTAAGTTTACTTCAAATTGTGGAATAGATAAGGAGTGTGAGCAAGACTCATTTGGGCCTGAGAGAGCATGTGCATGTGCCTTGGGTGACCAAGCACACCCTGCATGTGGCCGTGAAAGAGCAAAGCAGCACAGAATGATCTAGAATGCTTGCTTTTGCGTTTGCCAGGGGCTTTACATGCAGCATCTCACTTAATCTTTGTAAGTGCCCTACTGTGTCAGTATTATTATCCCCATTCTTCAAAAAAGAAAATCAAAGCAGAGAGATGAAATAAATGCCATTGTCCTGGCAGCTTTAATTGTCAGCTTGACACAGCCTAGAGTCATCTGAGAGGAAAACCTCAGTTGAGGAATTGTCTAGTTCAGATTGGCCTGTGGGCATGTCTTTGGGGTCCTGTCTGAGTTATAAAAAAATGAAAGAGGGCTGTGGCAAGATTTACTCTGTCCAATTAGTTTAAATATTAGTGCAGCAGGAGGCCTGTGATTGGACAGGATAAAGGGAGGAGAATCTAAGTGTTGCTGAGACAAGGATGAAGGAGAGAGAGGGGGAAGGGAGGAAGATGGAGGGAGAGGAAGAAGATCCAGATTCCACAAGGTTTTAAAAGCCACAGGTAGTTATGAACATCATGGAAGGAAAATATAACTGGGCTAACTTCTCTAATCTAGGTGTGCAGCTTGTGTCATTATCAATTGGCACAGAAATTATTGTGTGGGTATCTTGTGAATTGAGAATCTATTGATATATAAATCTGACTGTTTAATTATAAACCTTAAGAGTTTTGGTTTACTGGGTTACTGGAAGGTGGGGCTGCTGACCACATGGGTTTATGGCTGAAAAGATATGGGCAACTATGAGACAAGCAAACCGGAGCTGGGATGATTGCAATTGGTCACTGCTGAGGCTAGTCCAGAGGCAGAGGCAGCGAGACTGCCACGGGGGCAGAGAGTTGCAGGCAATAGCATGGGAAGCCTGCTGGTCTTTTTTTTTTTTTTTAATATTTTCTGAAACAGAAGGCTAAGCCTATGGTGGACAGTACCAGGTAGGTGGTCTTGATTATTAAAAGATACAAGAGGGATACCCATGGTGGACAGCACTAGGCAGGTTGTCTTGAGCTATATGAGGAACACAGTAGAGCATGAACTTGGGGTTGAGCCAGCAAGCAGTGCCATTATAGTGCTGGCCTCCATGTTCTTGACATAAGTTCTTGACCTGACTTTCTTCAATGATGGACTGTAACCTGGAAATTTAAGACAAATAAACTTTTTCTCTCATGAGTTGCTTTTGGTTAGAGTGTTTTATCCCAGCAACAAAATGAGACTGGGTCAGTTGTGAAAGGAGACTTTGAACCTTGGTCTGAAAGCTTCAAAAGTCACAACTTTGCTGTCATACTACATCATTTGGAAAAGAAAAAGAGAGAATACACACAATTTGGCACCACAGTACTCTTGTCACTAGAATTTGCCCAACACTATGTGCTTTTATTAGATTGCATCAACAGCATCAATGTAGTGCATGGCAGTTTCAGCTTCAGAATTATGAAGATTCCAGGAATAGAATGTGAAATTTTTCACTAGTGCAGCAAGTTTTGGAAGAAGAAAATATGGTAAATCTCCAAACTGGTTTTCAATCCCCAGGCTGAAGTACATGTGAAAAAGAGTGAGAGAACATGAAGTGGTGATCAGGGTAGTTAGGACAACCAGGGGCACAGATGTGAGGTTCATCTGACAGAAAGGAGATGTCAGAAAATACTCCTGCAAGGTTGGTGAGCAGGCATAACTAAAGATACACCAGCAACTAGAATACCCCTTTCTCTAGCTTTACACAAGGATATAGTTTTCTCATTAGACTTCCCTTGAAGACATTTCAAAGTCTTTCACCCTCAGATATAATATATCACAGCCAGTATCATCTAACCCCAGAAGAGACACCCTCACAGTTTTGGGCACCTCTGCATTTATCAGCTTTCTATCATCTTAAAAAACACTGGACATAACTGACCTTTAAGGATGAAAGACAAATTGTTTCATGGTCTTGAAGTTTTGGTCCATAGTCACTTGACTCCATCAGTTTGGGTCTGTGGAGCTACAGTCATCTTGGTGGGAGTGTCAATGAGAGGAAGTCTGTCTACTTCATGGTTGCCAAGAAGCAAAAAGAGTGAATAATGGAGGTCTTAGAGTCCCCAATATCCTCTTCTACCATGTGTGCTCAACACACAACCCAAAAACATGCCTTAAACACAGGACATCGGCTAAGCCTACCTCTTATAGGTTTCACCACCTCTCATCAGCATCAATGGGCTGGTACCAAAGCCTTCAACATGTGACTCGATTAGGAACAGTCCAGATACAACCTGTATCATCTCCTTAAAACCTTTAACTATTATTCCCCTGACCAAGAGACCATATCTAGCAGTGTCATTTAGGTAGGGTGTTACACAAGACTGGATGAGTCACAGCCCCATGTTCCTTTTGAAGTAGTCTTAAATCTTCCTCTCTGACCCTCTCATCTGATAACTAGATGCTTGAAGAGCTCTGTAAGCCATGACAATGAGACTGCCTCAGAGTTGTGTACCATATTCAAGGACAGAGTGGAGGCATGGAGAAAAATATTCCCACTGGTCAATATACTGCTTCTTTTATATGATCACATGACAATATGTATATAGTTCTTCTAAGTACCATGAGATAAGTCCAAGCTCTGGCTACAGACAGACTTGTGTCCAACTCAACTCCTGACTGTGCTCCATGCCCAAGCTTGTGCACCAGATATTACACAATTGTGGTCAAATGCCTTTGAACTTCAGTAGTAGAAGACTATGGGGATGAGGTAGGTATCCCCAACACCATGTACACTATATCTTCCCCTGGAAACCAGGGCACCCACCCTAATGAGTGTGAGTGTTCTACATTGGGAAACAAGCAGTCTCCCTGAGGCAACCTTTCTTACCTTCTCTGAGGATTCTCTAGTCAATGGTTTTGACTCTGGTAGGTTGACATCACCATGTTCTCCCTAGACAATCTTCAATTGCACCTGCTCAGTGATAGCCATTCCTTTGATTAATAGAGTCATTCCTTTCACCTTGCCCATAGGCTCTTCAAATATTCTCCCTGCTGCTGGTATGTGGAAGGCAAAAGTGGCAAGCATCCAAAGAGATCACATTGGAAATATGGAAAATTGGCACAAGTTCATCAGAAGACAAGTGTGTTCCATTTATAGTATAAAATTTTGAACAATGAATTTAATTATCAGATAATGAATTATGGTACACCTCTCTCCCAGAATTCTGGGTTAAAACCTCATCTGTGACCATCATCAATGTAACATGCTTTGAGAGAGTCACCGGAAGCCAATATTCACAGGTGGCGCAATGAGTGATGGCATTATTACATGACTAATGATGTAACCAACATTAAATAAATGGCACTGGAGAGCTACAGAGGCAAGAAGATCTATCATGTTTCACCTCAAAAGGCACCAAAGAACCCAGCACTATGAGAAATAACTACATTAGTACATTTTTCTCTTACCTAGGAGATGTGAAATTAACTTGTATCAGAGCAATCAAAGTAAGAAATACAGGAAGTGTATTTCTGGACTTGACCAAGAAGACCTGATCCTGGACACTATAAAGAATCTTCTCTAGGCTTTGATGAGACAGAAATAAATATGTTTCTTCCCTCTCTAATGTTCTCAAGATAAGTAACTATAGACAGCATGGGCTTGCAAATTTCCAAATACATTTGAAAGTCAGGTTTTTATGGTATATACAGGTTATGTCACCATGGTAACACACAACTCAAGGCCTCTTGGATGTAACCAAATACTCCTGCATGGTGGCATTGCAGGAACTGGTACGTAGTGTACAAAATACACTATGAAGAATAGTACTTTATTAGGATAAAGGAGCCTTAATGTAACCATGTCGTTATAAAACAAATGTTTTCAGAGAAAACCAATGACACTAGATCAGTGTGGATGTGTGGTTTGAATCAAGCACTGCTATATCATGGATCAGGGACAAAGAATGGAAGTAGGACCTTTATCATTGTGAGTGTTTGGTACTCACAAGTGCTGCAGCAGAAAGAGAGACATGGTACAGCAATAACCCAGATCCTACTTACCTTTCTTAATGAGAGTGAATCACAGCACAGAAAACTGTCAATGAGATAATTCACAATGTCATATTAGCTTTGTGTTTCAATCTCTTTCACAACTGGTCTTCATAAACCTGCTAATGAGTGGTAAATTGGACTGACGAATTTTACTCCAATCTGTTTCTTATGCTAATCTTTAGAGAAAGGGCATAGCTGTTGTTGTCATAGACAACACATCAGGGCAGGCCTCAAGTGGCCTGCATGATTCTGGGTTGTGCAATCCATCATCTTGTGGCCCTGGGCAAGGAGAGCAAAGGGGTTAGCTGTTCACAGACATCTTCCAGGTGCACTCACTCCAGGTCCAGATGGGACAGGTTGACAAGGTAAGGCCTCTAAGTGAGACTGACATGTAGAGAGATAACTGGAAGATCTTCTGAGAAAGTCTTTATGGAGTCACAAGCAGAGAACAGCAGGAGTGCAGCACATGGGGTGGTTACCACACAGTGAGAACACTGACAAGGTCGTGTATCCTCATGTCTGTCCTCACTGGACAGTACAAGCCACTCAAGCCCATTTTTTCATTTTTAGATAACATATTAAAAATAGAGAAAAGGCACAGGTGAGATGAACCTCAGTGTGTTTTATTAAACCTTTTAGGCAATAGATAAAAATTGTATTTCAATGTATAATGGATACCAAGTTCTTAATTGATGAGATAGCTTATAGTCTGTGTTTCTATCTGTAACATCCCATTTTGGTGGACCCACACGTACTGTCAGTAACTTCATGTGCAGACAGCCTTTTGAACAATACAGTGAATTTACACATCCTTCCCAAAGGCCTCCAGGTCCACCCGCATGTGTGTGTTCAGCAAGGACCCCCAGATTTATGTAGGGGGCATCAGGAGACTTCATTGTTTGGTAGTATTGGTTCCAGTTCATGCTGTCACAGACTAGCACTAGACAGATGCCAAGATCCTGGAAGACTCTATATTGTGTAAAAGAACTCTGATTATTCTAGACTTATCCAAATTGGGGAGTATCAGCTAATCAGCTGAATAGGAGTTATATGCTGAAATCAAACCAGCAATTGTGCTTTAGGCCTCTCTCAGGAGGGTCTCCCACTGCTACATTCTGACTGTGTATCACTGCACTGCCATCTACACAAACTGAAGAATGTCTTTTAGGATGTCTTCCAAGATTTACTAACCAGAAGCTCATTGAGATGGGCCCAGACCTCTCATTCACACACCCTAGGAAACACTGTGTGTGGATAGGCATTTGGAAGACCATATCTTGCAGACACTCAATGGTGATTTCTGGGACTACTGCTTTCACTGTACAGATTTTGTCATGGTTTACGACCAAGTGCTGCATGGTTAATGGTTTTCAGCAGTCCTAGTTTGACATGTGGGACTGTGGCTTACTAATTGTTATTTACAAGAGCTTCATCAGAAAAATGGGGCATTTAACATATATCCCTCTCCACTGTGTCCTGCAGCTCAGCTTTTCTTCTTCCCCAAGGTTGGCCACACTTCATGAACTCAGCTAGTCTGTGTTTTTAAAAAGCCTCTAGAGCAAATGACTCAAAATTAAGCCCCCAATATTACCTACTTTCCTAACCTGGCTGATTATGCTTACCTTTCTACAAACCATCTCACTGATGCCTGAGAGGAGTTCACATCTGCCATGACTAACTCTACCCTTACTTTGCAAAGTCAGCTTATAATTCACTGTAGAATACAGAAACTTCACATCCCACACATCTGAACATTTGAGCCACAAGCTTTGCCTTGTCTTTAGTAGTGAGTCTTGCTAGCTCTACTTTTAGATAGACCCTGAATCTGCTCACATCTCTCCAACTCCACATTCCCACTCTGCTCATTCCTTCATAACCTCCACAGCTCTTGCTTCCCTTCTTTGCCCCCTTCCTCCTTCTCCTCACTGTCTGCCCTGAACAGAGTAGCTGCAGTGACAGTTTGTCACCACTGCTCTGCTCTTCTTGAGATGTCTCCCTTCCCAGAGTAAAAATGGAGTCCTTGAAAACATTTGCTAAACAACCTTTCTGCTTGGCACTTTGTATCCTTTTCACAAGAAGTTCGATAATTATATCCAGCTAGCCAAATAATAGCATGTTCACCCTTGGACCCTGTGAGGCTCTTGACTCCTGAAACATGGGTTCTTGTTCAGACTTGCAGTGCCCGTCATGTGTTAAAGGCCCCACACTGGGCCTTAAACCAATCAGAAAGCAAATGGTTGCCCCTGTAATATTAGTGCCACTTCTGTACCTTTGGATGTATCTTCTCATACCAGTTGTTGTAGCTCATAGGTTCAGATCTGATTAAGATGGCTGGTGATTTTTCTCTCTCAGCAGCCTGCATAGCACCTCACAGTCCTAGAGGAAGGCTAGTCAGCAGAGAGGAAGCCTTTTGATCAGTACTAACTAGGTTTTTCTGTCTTGAGACCAGTGTATGCGGGGTCTTCAGCAATGCAATCTTACTATCAAGTCCAGGTAGACAACCAAGAAGGATGCCATTGTTGCCACAGCCTGTATTGGTTTTTTTGGGGGGAGAGAGACTAATAGTTTAAGGAGAGGTATATCACACAAGCCAGCGGGTATTTTAAGAGAATATTTGCCTAGGATACTTATTCTTATGATATTTTTACCAACTCTAATTTACACTTAAATTCTCACTTTTTCCAATTATTTCTCCTAGTGGGAATTTGTTGAACGTACCACTTGTTTCTTCATTTCTAAGAATTTCCCCCTTCATTACTCACTGGATTGTAGAAGAAACTTTTTTGTTAGTATAGTCTTAGCCCTGTAAGTGTTATGGTATTGGGAATGAATATCTTCCTCACAACCATTGTTCCCCTGTAGAGTTTTCACCTGCAGCTAAGAGAACTGAAGCATATACATACATACATACAGAGACTTCATAAGTATATGCAGGTAGTGAATTACATCTGTAGAAAGCCTTAACCTTAGACACATACCAATGTGACTTAAAGAGGGACCTGCCAAGGTTAATGAAGTTAAACAGGGAAGTCTACAGAACAGAAGAACCTCAACACAAGGAAATCATGCTTCAAGGACTAGAAGAGGTGAGGAAGGCATGGCAACACCAGAGGTCAAGGTGAAGTGGAGCAGGCACGGCGACACCCGAGTTTCTGTCTCCTATAGGTACTACTCATAGCTCCTTGTCCCAACTTTTCCCAAAACCTAAAGTAAGCTCACACTAAGTCTCCAAATTAGTTTCAGTTGTATTTTGTTGGTTATAATAAAAAAGATCTCAATCAATATATTTCTGTCTCACATTTTATTTGTAGATCAAAATTTCCTTCAGGAATCTTCCATACTAAAAAATATAATACTCATACTGTATGGATTAGCAACACTAAAGCCAAGCAGCCCTGATCTACATCTCAGGACCCAGAGCCATTATACATGGGAAACTTCAAATTTTTTCCATTTATAATGACCTCACAGAGAGCATCTATGACATATACAAGCATTTTTTTAGAATTTTGTCTTCTCTAGAACTTCTCCAAGTAGCCCAGCTTCTTTAGAGGCCCTTTCACAGGAGCAGCCTCTGAGCTGTTTCTATAACTAACTACATGGAGGAACTCTCTGTGGACTGGAGGAACACACATGATAAGGCACTGTCTCAGGGACTTGGTGAGACACCCAAGCAACACATTAAAAAGTTTTACAAAACAGTCACAGGGCAGTCTGCCATAACACAAGCACCTTGGAGGCCAAGCAAGAAGTAGAGTTTGAAGAAAGATATGCTCTAAAACCAGCAAAAGCAAAACTAAATAATCAACAACAAGAAGAAAAAGTAAGAGAGCAGGACACTTGTGCATGGACAAAGCTACGGCCAATGGCTCAGGGATTATGAGATTCTACAAGGACAAGTGCAATGAGTTTTGCTAAACTGAGACAGAGGGTCCACCTAACTGCAGCAAGCCTATGTGAGGTTTCCCTGTTGACTAATCACCTAGCTTCCTTCTTTTCTTTCCACTGAACTGTGGGGTCTGTGAGAGCCATGGTCACTTTGAATCCACAGAGTTTGTCATTCATTGTGCTTGGTGGAGAGAAGCTGTCAATAAATGTGTTCTGCATGAATGGATATATGTAGTTATGTGCCCATGCCACACATAGGATGGAGCAGGAAGACCCTTCTCTGTTTTTATGGTATTAAAGGCTGTCAATAGCAAGTACTCATGAAGCTTTACTTTTATGTTAAGGTGACTAGTTGGTTTCAAGTCTCTTCCTGTCTGCTTTAACTAGCAAGTTCCCCCTATTGCTCTCTTCTCCCAACAAAAAAACAAACAAAAGTTTGGCTGATTGATCTGTCTTTCCCCACTGAGCCACACACAGATCTTTGAGTGCTTGGGTATCAATCATGCAGAGCTACATACAGGCTCTGGAGTTGAAGAATTATGATCTAGTTCCACATAGCTTTACTCAGAAGAGGTTGTAGACTAGGAAGGCATTGAATAAAACATCTAGACGACTCTCCACATAATAGCTAAGGTATAACAAAACAAAGTCATCCTACCACATTAATTTTGGTTCATTAGAGTTTAGTAGAGAATCCTCAATCAATCCGTGCATAAACTGGCCAACAAAGATAGAAATACTAGTTGATAGATTAATATATTTAACAACAACAACAACAACAGCAACAACAACAACAACACAACAACACCCAGCTTTAGACTCAGGTCACATTTTATCACATACATAAAATATTCTTTTTGCTAAACCCATCTTCTATATTTTCTATTCTCTATTTTTTGAAAAAGGAATTTTTTTCCTCTGGGAAAAAAAAGAACATTTTTTTTCTAGATAAAAATATCCTCTTCATTTTATATAAAGATAAAAACATTAACATTCAGAATTCATACATTATTAAATGTTCAACCTTTTCCTTTCCTGAATATGTTTTGCCTTCTACATCTAGGTAAACACACAGAGTCCATTCTGTAGTGCTGACATGGTTCTGGGTATGAGCTAGTCCAAACATCTGGATAAGTGACTGGAAGTCTCCTTCCTATTATAATAGCAGCAAGAGCATGCTGAGGGAAGAAACTCCAAGTGGCCACTGGCTGTGTGCAGGGACATATGGCTTTTAGAGATACTTATTGGATGTTAGGGCGAGAGAAGAGCAAGCTGGGCTGCCAACTGACAAACTGGGGAGCATTTGAAGTCCAGTAGGAATGCTGTGTATCCCAGGCTGACCTCAGATATGTTACGTAGACAAAGATGACCTTAAACTTTCTTATGCCTTTACCTTCTTAGTTCTGGGATTACAGGAGTGTGCCAGCACACTCAGTTTATATGATGCTAGAGACTGAATGTGTGCTAGATGACCATTTGGACAATTGAGCATCCTCTTTCTCCTTGAGCAATTTTTATAAATCACCTTGTGGTCTATTGCCAATATGAAAGGAAAATCAATTTCCTTAGCCTTGGCCTGAGGCAGCTTGGTCTGGAGTTGCAGAGGGTTTGTTTGACTGACTTTTCACAATTCTGTTTGGCTGTGTTTGAAGATAACTGCTTCCCAATTCTTCCTATGTGTACAGACTCAGGGTGAGAAAATCATCCCCTGTCACTTGTACTCAAGGAGACCATGACCACAAAGAAAAAACTGAGGTGTAACAGGGATAGAGTTAGGACCCTCCCCACTCCTGCTCTAATATGGGACAGTGGCACTGATAGGCTAAGGTTAAGATTTTATTGTGAAAATTTGTACCTCACGGACTGTACTCTGTAATTTAGGCACCTCATAGAAATAGTGATGTGGAATTAGTACTGTTAGCATTCTGTATAAACTCTAACCCCACAGATATCTGGCAGCAGCCAGATATACTCCTCCCCATGGTGACCTGGCAATGGTCAGGTAGGCCGGGTCCTATAAAAGGGGCTGCTTGCCCCCTCCTTTCTCTCTTACCCCTGCTTTTCTCTCTTGCCTCTTGCCTCTTTGTTCTCCCTCTCTTCCCGTTCCTTTCCCCCCTCTCTCCATGTGGTCACGACTGGCCCCTACTTCTCTACTCTCTCCTTCTCTCTGCCTTTCTCTGCCTCTACTACCCTCTTAACTCCCCTCTCCATGCCATAAATAAACTCTATTCTATACTATACCAGTGTGTCTGGTCCCTCAAGGAGAAGCGATGCCTCGGCATGGGCTCGCTGAGGCACCCTCTTCCCCTACACCTCGCCAGAACATATTCTTATAGCTCTTTCTCTTTTTATGATCACAACAAGTACATAGGTTTTGTTTTGTTTTGTTTTGTTTTGAGTTGTTTTGTTTT
>JADRCD010189248.1:0-13780 GCA_019843815.1 Montemys delectorum
AAAAAAAAAAAAAAAAAAAAAAGTTGAGATCATAACAGATAAAGCAGTGTTTAAACAAAAAGGGACATCTTGGGAAAAAAACAGACCTGCAGGAAAAGTTTGAAGGAACTATAAATATCCTTATAGAGATACTGCACTTCAAAATGAGAGGATTTCAGACTAGAAACAGCAAATTCTTAAAATAAAAGTTGATAGCAGAAAGATTATAAGAAAGAAGTTGAGGAAGCTACTTAACAGTTAGGACAGGAGATAGATAACAAATAAAGAATAAGTCCCGTGTCTGCACCGCGGTTATAAGGCCAGAAAATCTTAGGACAAACAGAAAGAAAGAAAAAATGGGAGGACATCAAAGACTCACAAACATTTCTCAGAGGAAGGGCTCACCTCTGAGTGTTAGACTCAGTGGGTTTGGAAACACACCCCAAGACACAGGGTTATTAAATCAGGAGTCCAAGAGCACCATGCTTCCAGCAATGAAAACACAGTTGCCTAAACAGGATGTGACAGACCCTGGGCCAAGGCTGGAAGCTAGGAGATACAGAGCTCTGCAGGAAACACATTTCTAAACTAAAATCTGAAGCCCACATGAGCAGAAAGAGGTAAACATACACATTTTCAGAAATGCAGATTTTCAAAAAAATATTTTTATTTCCTATCAGTTGTTTCTCAGAATAACTGCAGAAAAATCTGTCCTGCTAGAAAAAGAGGGTAACGAAACCACCAGCAAAGGGGTGTTAGTAATTGGAGTCAAAGAAACACGTCCCTGAGCAACAGAGTGAGGGGTGGGCTGAGCAGTAAGAGCTGCTGCAGAGATTTATGCCACAAACCCCATAGGATGCAAAAGTGTAAGAAGATTGGGCAACTAAGGAAATGTTCCAGGATAAAATAATGTTAATTACTAAAAGAACTGTTAAGGGAGAAACAGGACATGAACTCTGCGGAAACAGTCCCAGTATGACAGTGTAGCGTTAACTCTACCAAGTCCTCATGTGAATGTAGGTGGACCCCAGCTATGTTTCTGTCCATGTTGGGGGGAGAGAAGGCTAGAAGGCAAGAGGGCAGGATACTTGCATTCAACCAGGAAGAATTGGGAGTCTTTAAAGCTCAAAAATCTAAAGAAATTGAAGCAAGTTATTAACGACTCAGAAACAGTGAAATAATGAGCCAGAGGAATGGACAGTAGCTGCCGCTGTTGAAATCAGGGTCGAGGTGGCTCGAGACGGGTCGGTTGGTTTGTTTCTTAAAGGTTAATAAGTGTGTATTTCTGCTTGGCTGATGAATGTTTCTTTTGAATTTGTATGTTCATTCATATTCTTTGTCTGTCTGTCTGTCTGTCCCACTCTCTTTTTTGGCACTGTAGACTGAAGTAGGCCCTAACGCAAACCCATAAATATTTGCTATGTTGATAATTGTAAAAACAAAAAACTCCACTTATTTCTAAAGTGATTTTGTTAGTGGTGAGAAGTAGACGTTGACAAAGATCATTTTAATTCAGTCTTGCTTTCTCTTGGGCAGTTGCGTTGGGAGCTTATTGTCGTTTATTTTTTTCTCAGCTGAGGAATTCAGCCCTTGATGATTGGAAAAGTGACCTTACTAAATGAGCTGTGTAACGTGTCTTGTAGGTGTGGCGTTAGCCGTTATTCTCAGTCAAGCCCGGCACATCAGTGACACGGTTTTCTTAGAAGCTGCAAAGGTAACGTTCTAAACACTGCTGACGTTATAGAGTGTGCAGGTGAACAGATCTTAAAACGAGATGAATCCACAGCATGGACGAAAAGGAAGTTGGCAATCCACGACTTTTTATTTGTCTACTTCTGCATTATGTTAGTTTAAAAAAAAAAAAAAAAAAAGCTTTTCAAATGTCTGTAGAAGCTGCGAATCAGTTTGTATTTATCGCATGCTGTACCTGTGTCTCATACTCCCATGCTACCTGTGTGTCATGTGACCTGTCATGTGACCTGTCATATGAAGGTAGTGCAGACAGCATAGAATATTACAACATACATAAAATAGAACCCTTCCCTCTTAATAGAACACTGTACCTTTCAAAAAGCATTCTGAAGAACTCACATGAATACTAGTGGTAATGTCTATTTTCTTCTTAGCTGCTGCTAGCCCCAGCTTTATATGTGTGAAGCAGGACACACCACCAGATCTTTAGATCTGGTTATTTATTGTTTAATGGGGAATTGTATTGTTTTGGTTCTGGTGTGTTTTGGTGGGGCCTTCTAGTTTTGTTTTCTGACTCACAATGTAGACAAGGCTGGCCTCAAACTCACAGGTCACCTGTTTTGCCTCTGGGTGCTAAAATTAAAGGTGTGTTCCACTATGCCCTGCCATGATGAGCAGTTTTGGTTTTTGTGTGTGTGTGTGTGTGTGTGTGTGTGTGTGTGTGTTATATGTATGAGTACATTGGTAGCCATTTTCAGACACACCAGAAGAGGGCATCAGGCCCCATTACAGATGGCTGTGAGCTACCATGTAGTTGCTGGGAATTGAACTCAGGACCTCTGGAAGAGCAGTCAGTGCCCTTAACCACTGAGCCATCTCTCCAGCCCCCGTGATGAGCAGTTTTAATTTCTACATTGGTTTAGTGTAGTCTGTTGTCTATAATTTTCTGTTTCTCCAACGCTTTTTCCATTTTGCTAGATTCCTCTGTCTACACAAAAGTATGATGCTGTTTTTCCCTTCAGGCGCTGACGGCTCAATTGACAGATGAAGAGTTAGCCCAAGGGAGGCTTTACCCATCGCTTGCTAACATTAAGGAAGTTTCTGCTAACATAGCTATTAAAGTAAGTAATTTATGACACTTTACATAAACTCTAATGACACTTCCTTGTCCAAGTAATACAAGCATATTAGACATAAGTTCCTAATATTTAGACGGGAAATATATGTGGCACACATTCTCAAGTTCTGTTTAAGAAGGGTGTGATGTAGCCCAGGCTAGTATGTGGTGTACGGCATGGTGAAGGAGTCTGAACTACGGTAGGATTGTGAGCTCAGGCTTATTACACTCCTGGCCTGGGGAAGGGAGGGAATCTGCTGTGTCTTCAAAGGTTGACTTTCCTTTTTAAGAGAAAAGGCTCAGGAAAATATACACTGCTCTGTGCCCACAGGAGCCTGCCACCCCCTACCTTGTACCCCAGAGGCTCTGTGCCCACAGGAGCCTGCCACTCCCTACCTTGTACCCCAGAGACTCTGTGCCCACAGGAGCCTGCCACCCCCTACCTTGTACCCCAGAGGCTCTGTGCCCACAGGAGCCTGCCACTCCCTACCTTGTACCCCAGAGGCTCTGTGCCCACAGGAGCCTGCCACCCCCTACCTTGTACCCCAGAGGCTCTTCCTTATCCCGGAGGCAGGAAGAGTTGTGCATCAGGGCCAGGCTACTGTGCTCCTCAGTTTGGAGCCAGTCACTCTGCCTGCATGTCTGAGCAATCAGGCCTCTTGATCTGGTGCTGCCTCAGTCCTTTTGTCAGTCTGTCTGTTGGGGAGAAATTGCCAATGGGAACCACTCTGTTCCTGGGCCTTGTGGCTCTTACAGATTAAACACAAGCTTGCATTTACTGCAGCAGCACCTTATTGTTTTAGCTCCCTGCTTGTTACCTACACACTGTGACAAAGTGTCCTGTCCTGCCTTGAAGAATCTTGTCCCCTTTTGATTGGATCTTTTCTTTCTTTGTTCCTTCCTTCCTTTCCCCCCCCCCTTTTTTTTCTTTTTTTTTTTGAGATTATTTTTATGTGTGTAAGTGTTTTGTCTACACTTTAGACAATTGAATGTACTACATGATTGTAGTAGCCAGAAGAGGGTATCAGACATCCTGGGACTGGAATTAGAGGCAGTTGTAAGTCATCTTGTAGATGTTGGGAACTGAACCCAGGTCTTTGGCAAGAGCAGCCAGTGCTCTAACCATTGGACCAGCCCAGAATTCCAAGTTCCTTTGCTGTCTTACATTGTCATTTATGTGGATGGGCCTGAGATATTTATGAACTTTTAGTTTATTCAACCCTTGTTAGGAGAGAATTGATGGGGGTTTTTTGCATATTTTTACATTTTAATCAAAAGTGAAAATTTTCTCCCCTTTATATTTCAGCGAAAAGCACTAAAAATATAAGATAGTTTAGAGTTTGAGAGAATTAGAAACAGCAATGGGCAACATATCTCAAACTGGAAAGTGCATCAGAATTGCCTGGAACACTCATTGACAGAGTCCAGGGCCATACAGCAAGGCTTTAGTCAAAAGAGTTGTAGATTTGGGGCAGAGTCCAGAATGCCTACATGATGTTGATGCCTGTGATCTGGGTCTTGATTCACATTAGCATGCACACCTGGTTGGGTCCACTTGGAATGCCTAGAACTAAGCACTGTCCCATGTACCAGTATGGATAGATTGTAAGAAGGAGGAATTGTCTAGAGTCAAGAGCAGGAAGTTTCCAGCAAGAAGACTGCATGCACAAAAGATTCACTCTGAAGGCAGTAGAAGCCATTGAAGGATTAAGTCAGCCATACACACTTAGAACAGTGTGGCTGATTGCAGCTGACATCTGGACGTCTCTGTTCCTTTGTTCTATTTGTTTGATGTGTACTTTGTTCTGTTTGTTTTTTGAGACAGGGTTTCTCTGGGTAGTTCTGGCTGTCCTAGAAGTAGATCTGTAAACTAGGCCAGCCTCAAACTCATAGAGATCCATCTGCCTCTGCCTCCAGAATGCTGGGGTTAAAGGCATGTGCCACCACCACGTCGCTGGTGAATGCATATAAGATTGCATTTTGTTCTATAGGGCAGTTTTGATTAGAGTTAAGAGCCTACTATTCAGCTCAGCCCCTTTCGGCCGCACTATGTGAACAGAGGCTGGTACAGCACCTGCATGTAGACTCACATACGAGAACGGAGAAGTGCTTGTTGGATGTAAAGAAATACTAATCATTCTTTTCTACATCAGGAAAGGTGACCAGAACACATCAAAGCTTTCATGACATAGCAGATAATTTTTATTATATCTTTCAAACTTGACACATTTTAAATAATTTGAAATGAATCAAAGTAATGTTTTACAATTTTGGAAAAGTAAAGTACAATTCATCTGTGTGTGTGTGTGTGTGTGTGTGTGTGTGTGGTGTGTGTGTGTTTTAATGCTATTTTATTTCTCTGAGAGACAGTCATAGTTAAACAGTGATGCTGTTTATTTTCCAGATTACAGAGTACCTGTATGCTAATAAAATGGCTTTCCGATACCCAGAACCTGATGACAAGGCGAAATATGTGAAAGAAAGAATGTGGCGGAGTAATTATATTTCCCTGCTGCCAGATGTGTATGATTGGCCAGAGTCTTCGTTGAAACCGCCTCAGATAACAGAATAGAAGCTTCCCCATTAAGACATTCCATGCTTCAGGGAATCACTATTTTTAGACAAAAAGATAATATTCTCTGAGTTACAGTGTCGTCTGTGGTTTATTCTTCCATACCACTTTGCTTCGAATTTTTCCTCACTTTCATTGGGGACAGACGTGTTGAATATGCTGTAGTGCTGAGTACTGGGAATGCTTCAGTTCTGACGGCTCTCCTCATGTGCTCTGCTCTGAGCTCGCCACACTAGTGTTGCTCTGAGGTGAATGTATCTCTCACTTCCTCCCCTGGGTCCTCCAGCGCTGTGAGTGTGAGATGTATCTCTCACTTCCTCCCCTGGGTCCTCCAGTGCTGTGAGTGTGAGATGTATCTCTCACTTCCTCCCCTGGGTCCTCCAGTGCTGTGAGTGTGAGATGTATCTCTCACTTCCTCCCCTGGGTCCTCCAGTGCTGTGTGTGTGAGATGTATCTCTCACTTCCTCCCCTGGGTCCTCCAGCGCTGTGAGTGTGAGATGTATCTCTCACTTCCTCCCGGGTCCTGCAGCGCTGTGAGTGTGAGATGTATCTCTCACTTCCTCCCAGGTCCTGCAGTGTTGTGAGTGTGAGATGTATCTCTCACTTCCTCCCGGGTCCTGCAGTGCTGTGTGTGTGAGATGTATCTCTCACTTCCTCCCGGGTCCTCCAGCGCTGTGAGTGTGAGTATAGAATGTTGAGAAGCAAGAGCTCACCGAATTCCAAAGAAAAATTGTCAGCACTTAAAACTGTTCTTTTCTATACGCTTCATTTCACTTTCTGTTCTGAAATCCTTTGTAGTAGACAGGATTTAGGAAATACAAAAAAAAAAAAAAAAAAAAAAAAAAAAGCCCAATTTCCTAGACCTAAATCTGTGCTAACTATAACCCACTGCTGCCTTTAGACAAACTGTACAGTCATATGCAACATTGTACAAAACCACTCCCCCCCCATACACACACACACACACACACACACACACACACACACACACGGGATTTCTCTATATAGCCCTGGCTATCCGGGAACTCACTCTGTAGACCAGGCTGGCCTCAGAAATCTGCCTGCCTCTGCCTCCCAAGTGCTGAGATCAAAGGCGTGCGCCACCACCGCCTGACCCAGTTTTATTAATAAAAGTAATTCCTTACATTTAATTGCTTCAGTTCCATTATCTTATTAACCAAGCAGAAACTTAGGTTTGTTGGTTATGAAGACAGTTTCATTGTATTTCTCTGCTGAGAATGGATAATAGATTACAAGATTAGTGAAGATAAATAAAGTAGAACTAGACCAGGAAATGCCTTCTTTTATATTTTCAAGACAGGATCTCACTATGTAGCCCTGGCTGTCCTGGAACTCACTCTATAGACCAGATGGCCCAAAACTCACAGAGATCCACCTGCCTCTGCCTCTCAAGTGCTGGGATTGAGGATGTTCACTGCTACCCCTGGACTGTACTCCTGGCAGGGAATGCCATTTTTAAAAAAGATTTATTTCATTTATATGAGTACACTGTAGTTGTCTACAGACACACCAGAAGAGGGCATGGGATCCCATTACAGATGGTTGTAAGCCACCATGTGGTTGCTGGGAATTGAGCTCAGGGCCTCTAGAAGAGCAATCAGTGCTTTTAACCTCTGAGCCATCTCCCCTGCCCAGCCCAGGAAGTACCGTTTTTTAATCCCAGGGTAAGAGCTGTATAAAGAAAGACATCAGTGTTCATGAGTCGTGTTCTGAAAGAACTCTGAAGTACGTTGGAAAAATGGCAGTGTCTGTGACATTCATCTGTCTAGATGCTTTGAGTGACAAAGTTTGTTTTTATTTTGAGACTGTAGCAAGCTGACCTGGAACTCACTGTGTTTCCCTGGCTTGCTTCCACGTGCTGAGGTCATAGCCATGAACCGTCATGGTCAGGGACAGAACTTAAAAATGCTCACCCTGAGTGGTGGCAGTACAAAGTGATTCATAGGTACATACTGCAGTGCGTGTCTGTACTCCGTAGGCAAAGGGGACATCTTTCCATCTTCCTGCCTAAGATTGATTTGAAGTTTCTGAGAGTGTGTTCAGACTGCTTTTGTGTACACAGACCTTAGGTTCAGTCCACAGGACCACCCTAGGAAGAGTCAGGCTTGGAATGCCATGCAGTTTTAAGTATGGGTGAACATGATGGTTAATTTAGCATGAATAGCAGTTTGTTTAGTAAAATAACAAAGTAAATGATAGTTTGCTTGAAGGATGAATATACAGGTATCGGTCTAGCACCGAGGCCAGAAAATCTCAAGTTCAAAGCCAGACTGTCTACAAAAGAATTCACAATATGACTCCAAGGTGGTTCAGTGGTTAAGGCCCTTGTCTCCAAGCCTCAACATTTAAGTTGAATCTCAGGACCCATATGGTGGATGTAAAGAACCAATTTCTAGAAGCTATTCTCTGAACGACCCCCCCCTTGCCCCACACACACCACAAATAAGTAAATGAACAAAAGTTGTGAGAAATGTTTTATTTTTTTCATGTTTTTGTTTAAGTCTGTCGATGAAATCTAAATATTGAACATTGCAAGTATAGAAACGTGTCACTTTTTTTGCTCAGTTTGTTAACCGTCGGGACAGAGGCTGAGTTAGAGCACGGTCACTAAGATGTTGCTTATTGAAGGATACAAGTCACTGCAGTCACTTTAAAGAAGATGGCAAGGTGGAGTCTAGCCTGCTTACAGATAATGTCATGTAAATGTTATCTAAGGATGAGGCGATGGGAGGCCCTGACATTGAGCGTGGGGGAGGGGACTGCTTGGGCTTCCCATGGGGAATTTTGCCAACCAACGTCATTATTTGGAAGACTGGTTGCCCGTGCTTTACTCTGCTGGGTGGAGGGACAGTTGTAGACCGGGTTTCCAGCAGTCAGGAGGGAAAGGGCCCCTGCTTTCTCTCCGTTGTGTAGCAGGGCAAGAAACTTGATGAAGGCGTAGGAGATGCACAGATGCTAAGCTCTGAGAGTTTCATTAAACCATTTTCCAAGGGCGGCTTCCCGGCCAGAAGGTTGCCTCAGAATCACTGTGAACCTCTTAAGTGGAGATTTCCCTGTCTTCAGAACCCTAAATGGCCTCCAGTGTGTCCCTGAAAAGGAAAAGGATGACATTCACAGTTGTCATCCTTCCATGGTTGATCACCTGTGTCTGGTGGAAGGCCCAGGCTAGCACATACACTGTTAAGTAAGTGTATCTTTGACTAGGCGGTATTTCTCCAATAACTGAACTCTTTTCATCTTTTTCTTCCAAATAAAAAGGTGCGGGCCATTTGCTCCTTGAGACATTCCATACCCTTAAGTCTTAGACTCAGAGGTGTCTGTCGGTCTGCATCCCCAGTTCTCGGGAGTTTTCCTCGCTTGTGTGCTTGCACTCGACTTTTTTATTTTGGTTTTTTGTGTTTTTGAGACAGGACCACGTAACCTAGTCCAGCCTTACACTTATGATTTAGCCTTGCCTGGGCCCAAATAGTCTGCATCCATCCTAGAAACTTTACTCTCCTTTCCTGAGTATTTCTAGAAACTCACGGATTCTCATGTGGTCATTGGATGTCACCAGTACATCTGATGGATACAGTTGGCAAGTCATGACAGACCGACTTGTGTGGCTGGGCCTGCTCTGCATCCGGTGTTCAAAGCATTTCCCATTTACACTGGAGCCCTGCATCTCTGACTCTGTTTTACAAGCTAGAAAACGTTGAGTGCAAGCACACAATCGAGGAAAACTCCCGAGAACTGGGGATGCAGACCGACAGACATCTCTGAATCTAAGACTTAAGGGTATGGAATGTCTCAAGGAGCAAATGGCCCACACCTTTTCAACGCCATAGGGGAGTTGAAGGGCTCGTGGTGAGCAGCAGAGCTGGGCTCAGCTCAGTCTCTGCCGGCAGTTCTAGCCAAGCAGAAAGTCTTCACCTGTTTGTACAAGATTAATTCTGAGTCCTTTGGAATGCGTTTTACCAGTTCATGTGATTTTTTCCCCTTTGTCCCTACTTAACAATTCAAATACACTACAAACCTCATATTTGTTAATTATTAGATGTATATCTTAAGTCGTTTGTTTTGAATGTGATAGATTACACCAAAGAGTTTCAATAACTAGCTCACTGTTGATTTAGTAATATTCATAGAACCACTGGCTGCTGTCACTGTTCTGCAAATCAGTGTCAGCAGCAGCAGCAGCTATCCACTTTGTGAGTCTAGTCCTGTCCGAGTGCCCCTGGAAGGAATTCTCTGAGCGAAGTCTGTTATGTACGCACACTGCTTCCAAGAAGGAAGACTATGTGCGGAATGAGGAGTCTCAGAAAAGCTATCTTAGCTGAGCGTTTGACAAAATTCCTACCCAAGGTTTTGATTGTACTTTGCCTGATAAGCTTTAAAATTGCCAGAAAGTAAAACGATTTTTCCAGGTCATGTTGTCGTGTTCCCGTCGGTGATATGATCGGCATCCATTGCTGACTCGAAACCACACATCGTTTGTCATTGCCTAGCATTGCTCACTTGTATGTGGGGCAGAATGGGGGGCTTCTGTGGAGGCGACTCCCTAGGGGAAGGTAAAGGGGCTCTGTGTCGAGTGTACCATGCTGTGCAGACTTCTTAGGAGAGTCCCGACACTGCTATAAAGACTTGATAATTACACAAGGTGTTTTTCCCTTTTTGTGATATATTCCTTGCAATGAGATGTGTTCTTATGTTTTGTTAGTAAAAATTTTCTTATGTGTAAAAATGGTTGCTGACTTTGTTTCCAAAGGATGTGTAGGATACTTTTAAAGCTGTGAGTATTGCCCTGAGCCCCTCCTTACCCTGGCTCTCTTCCAAAATTCCTTGACCCCCTTGGGAACTTGTTAGTGTAAGTTCACGCATAGAATACTACCTGTGCTCCTCATATTTGCCCTTTATTTTCTTGTGGTCTGTTTCCCACTCTTTGTATCTCCTCATTTAGCTTAATCACAACAGTAAAGGAGAACCAAGCCCCATGCCAACATTTAGAAAAACATGCTGGCTCAATGATGGGAGGTGCATACTGTAATAGGTAACACCCAGTGTTCTGGTTATCTGGCAAATCCACTCAGTCAAACTGCACAACACTTAGGAGACGTCCATAATAACAATTGCCCTATTTACAAGCAATTGCCCAATTGCAAAATCAGAGGCATAGTGGTGTCAAGTCTGAGATGCAATGGCAAGATTCAAACCTCTCCCGTCATACTCTGCCCGAACCTCTTTAGGTTGGACTCTCCGAACTGAACGAAACCCTCCCTGGGGAATGTAGAGATGGCTCCAGTACCCTGACTACCCTTCCAGAAGTCCTGAGTTCAAGTCCCAGAAACCACATGGTGGCTCATCACCCCCCCCCCACCCCTCCACCCTCCACACACATGAAGATAAAACATCAATGCACATAAACTAAAAATAAAGAAAGAAACCCTTCCTGTTGCCAGGCATGTCCCTGTACAGTAATTTCTAATGTCCATTCTCTCAGATCTCTGACACTCTCTCCTTCACATTCTTCGGATGTTTCCATCTCACAGAGAAAGAGAACGATCAGAAGAGGGCGCCCTAGGGCTCTCAGCAACATTCTTCTCATTGTTTACAACTTATCTAGGGTTTCATGTTCTGTTGCATGTAAATCCTTCCATAGAACATCAAACTCAGATAAGACCATGCGGATCAGGTTGGTACCAGATGAAACCAGGAGCACTCTCTAACCTTGTGTGGACATAGATAAAACACCAGCATTGATTGCTGAGACCATAAGAAATGATCGACTTCTTGTTACACACACACACACACACACACACACACACACACACACACACACACTTGGTCAGAATGCTCAGTACTGCTTCTCTGGCAGATCGTTTATTGAGATTAGTGGTCCTTGAAATGTCTCTGCTTCCTGACACCCAATCTTGACTGAACCTCAACTTCCATGCTTCTGCAAAAATCACCTAACCAGATCCACATCTTGAAAGGGAGATATATGTTATTCATTGTTTTAAAATTTATTTATGGACTGGGCAGTGGTGGCACATGCCTTTAATCCCAGCACTTGGGAGGCAGAGGCAGGCGGATTTCTGAGTTCGGGGCCAGTCTGGTCTACAGAGTGAGTTCCAGGACAGCCTGGAGAAACACTGTTTCCAAAAACAAAAACAAAAATTATTTATGGAATCTCAAAAAGTACTCACCTATTACGACATCCCATATATCCGTTCCTTCACAGAGTTAAGCAATGACCCACCTTGGTGAGCTACATGTGCACTCCTAGAGGCCTCTGGCCAGAAAACAGACAGCATTCATCTGCCCACACACCTGGAAAAAGAACACACTAGGAGCAAGTGCTCTTTGGGCTCTGGGTCATTTCTTCTCAGCCTATTTATTTATTTATTTATTTATTTATTTATTTATTTTGGTTTTTTGAGACAGGGTTTCTCTGTGTAGCCCTGGCTGTCCTGGAACTCACTCTGAAGACCAGGTTGGCCTCGAACTCGGAAATCCACCTGCCTCTGCCTCCCAAGTGCTGGGATCAAAGGCGTGCGCCACCACCGCCCGGCTCAACCATTTTTTCTAAGAACTTGGTGCCGTTGGTTCTGCTGTCTCTCTGGCCACCAGCCCGCCCCGGGCGGTTCACTAGCACCAGGATGTAAGCCTGCTTCTGCCTCCCTCCTCTTGAAAGCAGTGCTAGGAGGACTCTTGGCTCCTCTTTGCCTCTCCAGCTTTGCCTCAGAGCTAAACTCAGCACGGGGGTTTTGTGCTAACTTCTTCCTGGCCTCAGTTCTTCCTGTCCAGTGTGGCCGTCCTGGTGACTGGATCCAGGGTCTCATGAGTGCTAAGCAAATGCTTCAGCACGGAACCACAGCGCCGATCCTCTCCTGCCTTGTCCTGCACCGTGCCGTCCAAGCCTTCAAACCCGCCTGGCCCTGAGAGACCTTCACAGTGCTGATCAAAGGCCAGCTTCAAACTTTCATTTCTTTTCTCTATTTATGAGTGTGTATGTGTGTGCATGTGTGTGTGTGAGAGTTTGTGTGTGTGTGTGCACATTCATACATACATGCAGGCCTTATGGAGGCCTGAAGAAGGTGTAGGATTCCCTGGCTCTATAGTTATGGACGGTTGTGAGCCACCCAACATGGGTACTGGGTGCTGAGAATCCTCTGAGGGAGCCATACGCACTCCTAGCTGCTGGACCAGGTCTGTGGCTCCTCTTTTCTGTCCTTTCATAATTGAGATGACAGGGTGGCTCTGGAGAGACTTTGTATAGAGCCAGGGGCCACTATGTTTGCACAGGATTCAATACATTGCCTTTTCCTGTAAGTGGGGCTTCTGGTGAGATTCCTAGAAAACTGCAGGTTGAGAGCTAGGACAGAAGAAAGTCCTTACGCCGTCATCAGCTGTGCTGGCCGCCTTCCTTCCTTGCTGGTGAGGTACTTCAATGGAACTCTAGAGTAAGGAGCTTCCCCTCTGCTCTCATGCCTCCATAATTTACACTATCTTCTATCCTGCCTTGGTTTTCCTCTCTGAGATGTTGATCTGTTAATCTTCATGAGCCTTGAGAGTGGAAGGTCCATTTCCTACATCTCCTGTGCTGAACATGCACACAGGACTTACTCTTCTAGGGAATCAAGAATCTCAGTGTGGGGGCTGGAGAGATACCTCAGTGGTTAAGAGCACTGACTGCTCTTCTGAAGGTCCTGAGTTCAAATCCCAGCAACCACACAGTGGCTCACAACCGTCCGTAATGAGATCTGACGCCCTCTTCTGGAGTGTGTGAAGACAGCTACAGTGTACTTACATATAATAAATAAGATAAATAAATAAATAATCTCAATGTGTATGATCAAAAGAGGATCTGCAAGGCCGGAGGGCTAAGGTGGTCATGTGAAGGAAATCTGAAAGAGACGGTGTCATTACTCGAGACATTAAACCAGATAGGCAATAAAGCATGCCACTGAGATCAGAGCCCAAAATTGCAAGGTCTCTTTAGCATGATAACCATCTGCTAAATATCCACTAACCAGGATGCTAACAAACCGGAAAGCTAACAAACTGGAAAACAACAGACTGGGATTCAGTTTCATCAACGGACTGAGATTCCGTTTCCTCTTGGACGTCTGAGCGCGCTGTCTCAATTTTCCTCGTTTCATTTCTGTTGCTGGGTTGAAATATCCTGACGGAGGGTAGCTTAGGGAAGAAGGGGGCTGGATCTTTGCTCAGGATTCCCAGTCAAAGTCCATGGCTATAGGGAGGTCACAGCTGTAGGAGCTTGAAGCGGCCAATCAAAGCACGCCCGACAGGTGGGAGCAGCGAGAAAGGAGCAGCGAGAAAGGAGCAGCGAGAAAGGAGCAGAGAGAAAGGAGCAGAGAGAAAGGAGCAGAGAGAAAGGAGCAGAGAGAAAGGAGCAG
>JADRCD010189251.1:0-12415 GCA_019843815.1 Montemys delectorum
TGTGGGACTGAGATTTATTGTTGTTTTGATGATAAATCAAAAGTGGTAATTGGAGGAAACAGGAATTTTTAGAAATAACACATTATTATAGAGTACTGAATGTGATGATTACAAGCCATTGTAATTATTTTATGACTCTGAGAATTGGATGAACAGATGCCACCTAAAAACAAAAACAAAAACAAAAAACAAAAAACAAAACAAAAAAAAAACCTTAAGGCCATCATCAGGCCAGTTCATATTTGCTCCAGATAAGCAGTTATTTATGGGTAGGCCACATAAGAATGCAAATGAATATCACACTAAAGAATTTAGAATCAAACAAAATTTCTATAGCAATGCCATATAACTTAAACAACTCATATTTAATGATTTATGACAAATATAGTTTGGTTTTCTCTCTGAATTTCTTGTCCTGGAAACAGGCATCACATGGAGTTCTTCGAAGGTGGCTGGTTAACATTATGCTAGTGATTTAGAGCCAGCTGGTTGCCAGAGCAGAACAGAGAGAATTTCCAAACTTGTCTACATCTGTCCCCTACTCTTTCTCACAGGAACTGGATTAACCAGTCTGGATGCTGAATATTATTTCTGAATAAGCAAGATCTGGCTTGAGTTAGGTGTGGATCGTGACTGGGGCCAGTGAACAGATTCATGGAGAAAGGATAATGGAATCCATGGAAGTTACACTACAAGGGTATTTAAAGAGCCCTGTGTTAGAGTATCAGGCTAAGTGTTGGTTTCATATCTTATAGTTTGAAGTCTCTCAAAACGTATTCTTCTAAAAGGTAGTGGAGAGATCTTGTCTGATTTCCAGGAATTTTGAACCTGTCCTATGAAGGTCCATCTTTATTCCTGACCTCCTCCAGAGTAGCACTTTAAAAGCACAAATCTGATCATTAATGTTACATAAAACATTATGTTGTTTTTCATGCTTTTAGGATTAAGCTGGCTCACAAGGCCTCCCTGCTTGGCCCACCTGCCCATTCCCATTCATCATGCCCCACTAACAGCTCTCTCAGGTCCTGTGCCCATCCCACTCTTGTAATCCCTGGGCTCATCTCGGGTGTAGGTAGCCAATCAGCTCTTGACAGTGGCAATGTGAGTTATGAAGCATGGTTGGCTGATGTATTACAGCTGCTCCACAAGAGACAGGAGGAAGGCATCTTCATTGTCCTCAGATTTCCTGCTCCAGTCGTGCACAGAACATGCATCGCGTGCATTTTGTCTTTATGCAAGCACAATTCTACAATATGGTGGGGAAAGCAGAAGTTTAATAGTGATTTGATATTTAACTCTTTGGTTTGCATATTGCAGGGTTTCTTTTTTTCTACTTTCAGTAAAGAAATGAGCAATTAAATAACTCACTTTCTAACTGAACTGAAAATTCACTTCCTAGGGATAGAGTGTGGAGAGTGGAGGTTTTCCATTCTACTAAGTGGACAGCTGTGCCCGGGTTACACCGTTCAGCCTTCCTCAGCTTGCCGTGCTCTCTGTTCCAGAGACTTGCTCTGTCCCAGATGTTATAATACAACATAAATACCCAAGTTCCTCAGGGGCAGAAGTAGTTCGCACATGACAGTTCTTATCCATAGTTGGCACTTGCTGCTCTACGGAGGAGCTTTCCCCTGAGACTTGCATGCTGTTGATGCAGTGTGCTTGAAATCCAAGCTAGTAAATTGTGGGTATTGGATTTCCATTCAGAGTTCTTTATTAATTTTATTTCTCGCTTATGGAACATTACCTGTGGGAGTAAAAGTGTGCCACATTAATTTTTAAATGCTTCATTTGCCCTAGGAATAATTTTATATTAAAATGGCATCTTTTCCTGCAGCTATTCTTTTAGTTATCTACTTCCAACAATGAGTACCAGTGGTGAGGATCAGGAGATAGCTGGTGTTGGAGCTGAACCCCATGTCATTGGCCATTCATGTAACCAAATACTTGGATGGACAACACATTTATTTCCTGTTGGGCAAGAGGACCTAGAAGTTCATATATCTTCTACGGTCCTTAGAATTGATCCCGGCACATCTTTACCCTCTGTATGCCCACGTGTGTGTGAGGGAATAGCAGCACCAGACCTTGAATTAATGAGTAAGGGTGTGCACTTCCTCATGGACAGAGACTTTATTTTCCCAAATCTTGACATGGAGAAGTGATGAAAACATATCAGGACCGATTTCCCTATACAACTATGAGGAAATGTTGAATTTCAAAGGGATAGGGTCTTTTGAGAATAAACATATTAAAGAAGAAAATATGGCTGGAGAGGGAGAGAATTTTATTTATTGAAAAGACTAGAAGTTTTTCATAATTTTACTAAATTTTGGGGGAAAAATATTGAAAGTTAGTAAGTTCTTGATTGCCTAGTCAGCCTTTCTGCTAATTCTATATGACCCCAGCCGACCCAAATAACAAACATCATTGTTTATCAACCAATTTCCATAAATGGTTGCTTTCAGCTTTTATGATACATTTTAGGAAGTTACTTTCGATATCTATATATGAAATGCATTTGTTACTCTGGGTCAAGGGCATGGAAAGTTTTTTACTTATTTATTTATTTATTTATTTATTTATTTATTTATTTATTTATTTTGTAGGCATATGTGGATGGCATTTATTTTGAAACATAAGACTCTTTTCTATAATCTAACACACCAAGCAGATAACAAGTTGGAGTTGCATGGCTAGAATTTTCTATTGCTCTCACCATAGAAGAAAGCCAAACACCATGCTCTGTGTTGACAGTAGAACCCTGCCCCCAAATCCTAATGTGCTTTTGATATACTCCTAGCCAATCACAAGTTTAGCTTTCAATTTGATTTTTTGTACTGGGAGAGTTCCTCAGTTCCTCTCAAACTCTTCCCTGGAATTTGAATTTGCATGATTTTATGTAGTATTTTGTGTATTTGAAATGTGGAGAAAGAATGTCATGAAGTCCAATGGCCAAGAGACATAGTTTCATGTTTACCACCTACTTGACACCAGTCGACATCTACGGTTACAGTTCCTCAAGTTATTTTCTGGGATGACCTCATATGAAATGGATCCTGTGCTGTATTATTTGGTTTCCTCAGGGTTCATTTCACAAGTAGTGAACCTTGCAGGATGCCTCAGAATGCCAGAGGACCGCCTTCGCTTCCTTTAGTATCATTATCTGTCTCTTGAGGGACAATGTCATGCTAATTTCTTCATTCAAATGCACAAGCAATTCCCATTGCTTTTTTTTTTTTTGGGGGGGGGGGCATGGCTTAAAGTCTTTAATACCTTCAAACACCCAGTGGTTGTTTGCCCAATATAGCTGATAAACACCTACTTATTTTGAGATAGCCAAGCAAGAAGGACACATCCATTGTATGTGGTTAATAAATCCCCCTTTAACATATGACCATTCCCTGTTTGTTTAATGTTGTCCATTGTTTAGGTCATCTTTCCTTTAGCATTTCTTTCTTTCTTTTTTTTTTTTTTTAATTAGGTATTTACATGTAAATTTTATTTACATGTAAATTTCTCCTCTCCCAGTTTCCCCTCCAAAAAACAAACAAACAAACAAACAAATACAACAAGAACAAATGCCTGTTGCCTCCCCCATCCCCATGCCTGCCACCCCACCCTCTCCCACTTATTGGCCCTGGCATTCCCCTACACTGGGGCACAGAACCTTCACAGGGCCGAGGACCTCTCCTCCTATTGATGATCAACTTTGCAATCCTCTACTATACACATGCTGCCAAAACAATCAGTCCCACCATGTATAGTCCTTGGTTGGCGGTTGGGTCCCTGGGAGCTCTGAGGGTACTAGTTAGTAATTGTTGTTCGTCCTAAGGGGCTGCAAACCCTTCAGCTCCATAGAACCTTTCTCTAACTCCTTCATTGGGGACCGTGTACTCAGTTCAATGGATGGCTGTGAGCCTCTACATCTGTATTAGTCAGGTATTGTCAGAGCCTCTCAGGAGATAGCTATATTTAGGCTGGCTTGTCCTTCCTTCAGTCTCTGCTCCATAGTTAATCTCTACAACTCTTTCCATGGGTTTATGATCCCCCTTTTAAGAAGGAATGAAATGTCCACCTTTTGGTCTTTCTTCTTCTTAAGTTTCTGTGGTTTGTGGGTTGTTCTTCCTGTATTCTGAACTTCTGGGCTAATAACCACTTATCAGAGAGTCTGGAGAGTATCATCCTGAGTGAGGTAACACAATGGAAAGGTATTTAATTTAAGATTATACCAATGCATTAGCTTAGGCTGTAAAAGTTGATTACGTGGAATTCCAAGGCAAGTAAGATTTGTTGTCACATTGTTCTCTTAACGACAGTTTAAACATTTTCAGTACACAATAAGATCGCAGTCTTAAGTCTTAAGTGACCTCCAAGTGTATTATTAACATTGGCTGTGAGGTCCAGCAACAGTTCCAATGTCTTAGAATGAAAGGGGTATTTATAGAATTCTGCATAGGCATGGCAGGGAGGGTGTAGAACATGAGAAGGGTAAGAGTGGGGTGGTAATGATGCAATTGTATTTTAATTATATAAAAAAGAATCTAGGGCCCACTGCCTTTTGACATAAGGAAGTATCAGCAATCCAAGAGAGCCTAGAAGAGCACATTCCCCCATCCATGACCAGACGGCATGTGCCTACCCTGACAGCTTTTGTGCAGCCTCCTGAGACCCAGAGGAGAGGACCTGTTCCTTGTAGGAACTTTGATGGAGTGTGTTCAGCATGGTGTTTCCCAACCCGCACTCCTGTGGGTTGTTGGGCTATTTGCTACTATGGATTTAAGCTCCCAGTTATGCTATAATACAATACAGCAAAGGTAGACTGGGAATACCAGTTACAGTTTTCAGGTTAAGATGAAGGATCCTTAAGACTGGATTAAAAAAGAAATACAGCCTATGGTGCACTAAGACTGGGAGCAATTTCCTGTTTGGAACATTGGTTGTGAAAGATCCTTGTCAGTATGTCTGCCACTCACTTCTTAGGTGTTTGGGACATGTGAGTTCTCCTCAGGGCCCTGCAGTTCTTCCTGAGATCATCTCAGGTGCATAACCCCCTCCTCTCCTAAGGCAGGGTCTGTAGGAATGCTCAGACCCTTCCCCACCAGTGCCATGGCACCAAGCACCACCCACGCTTCCCTCCGAAAACCCACATGCACAAAGGCTCCCGATATTAGTAAAGTGACGGCTGTGCAGCTTACAGACTGCACAAACTCTTTTATATTCTTGTGGTGCGACTGCTTGCTTTCCCCGGGGCATGGTGTAAAATCTTTATTGGCTCCTTGCAGCACCCCATCGTGAGGTGGGAAATGTTTTCTGTCCTTGTCACGAGTTCTTACAGCTGCTGGGTGTACCGTGGCTTAGGGTCTTAAAATACCACCCTGCTGCTTCCCACTCAGGGTCCTGTCACCTCAGAGAGCGGCGTTACATAAATATAGTTATTTGGGTTGAAAGTAGCGTGTTCCAGTACTTGAGTTGCCTGTTTATACAAGCCACCAAGGGGACCTTCTTCCCTTTCCTCATTTTTTCACAGTATTTAACCACTAAAGAAACTGCCTGCATCTCAACCTAAGTCTCCATTGCTATCTGCATCTTTATGTTATTTAGTCATCACTAGTGTGCAAAATGAGTGGGGAACCATGTCCACAATTCCAGGAGAATCAAAAGTTCAGAGGAGTCATGAGTGTGCTGCAATTCTGGCATACAGCCGTTGCATGCTACCATCACGAAACATGCACAAACCTAATATTTATTACATACATTTGATTGTGAGCATGAAACCTAGATGTAACTGTGTGATTTGGGGATTAATACTCATGTTTCTATTGTAATCTTTGTACTAGACTTTACAAATGTAATTAAAATAATTCAAAATTAAGGACTGGAGAGATGGCTCAGTCATTAAGAGTACATAGTGCTCTTGCAAAAGACAGGTCCGGTTCTCAGCATCAAGTGGAGTTACAGCTGTGTAACTCCAGTTCAGGTGATCTCATGCCCTCTTTTGGCAACCAACAGCACCAAGTACATATGCTGTGCATAGACATACTGCATGCAAGAAACTCATATATATGGCAATGAAAAGCAATAAACTTTTAAATAATAGTAATTCAAAATTAGACATTTTGTTGTGGTAAAATACAGATGAGCTAAAATTTATCATCTTAACTAATTTTAAGCATAAATTTCAGTGTGCTCATCATCACAGACCCTCCCCCCATAATTATTTTCAGATGTGAAAATAAAAAGATTCCCATTGAGTAATAAATCCCATTCTCTGACAACCATCAGTCTCCTTTCTGGTGCTGAAACTTCATATAGTTGGCCTCTCTTCTTAGTGAGATTGTGTAGGTTCTTCTTGTTTGTTCCCAGCTCCTTTTGTTTATGGTATTCTCAAGGTTTATTTATGTTATAGCCTAAGTAAGGGTAGCTACCTTTTTAAGATTGGGTAGTATTCTACTGTATATAGAAAACAGTTCTATTCTAGGAGTAGAGTCTGCTTGATCCTGGTGTATAGACCTTTGGATAGCTGTCAGGCTTGATCTGTGAGGATTTTGTCGATAATTTTTATATTAGATTTCACGAAGAATAGTGATCTGTTGCACGCTTGTGTTTGTCTGGATTCTTTATCCTCACAGCATGAATTAAGTAACAGTTCTGCCTCTGTAGCTTTGTAAAAGTAAAAGTGTTCCTGATGGATTGCTGTTAGTTCTTTAGAGGTGAAGTCTTTGGGAGACCACCATGTTTCTCTGCTTATCTAGTAGATGCAGAAAGAAAGCCTGTCTGGTGGGCCACTGTAAGGATTAGAAAGATGCTACATCTAAACTATGTATAGTAGGTACTTATGAAATGATAGCTATAGAATGAAATGCGTTTCTGGTATTCAGCTTTTAAAAGATATTTCTATGTCCATAGACTAGACAGTAGCATTGATATATATCCCAACAGTTGATCAGCATCACCTGGCATGGGCAAGGGTTCTTTGTCCTTCTGTGGTGGATACCTTGTCAATATATTTATACTTTCTATCACAGTAGATGGAAGGAAATCGATCTTGTGAACAAATAGAAGCCTGGCTATAACTTTTAAGTATCTTGTTATTTTATTACTTTTAAAAGTATGTTTATTCCTAGCATGTGGTTCTTTGAGATTCAAGGACAATACTTCACTATTCCATAGTATCAAATCAAATTATGATATTTTAAACATACTTCTAACAACTTTCATATTCTATAAACTAATAGTCATTTTGTAAGACTAAAATGTATTAAATTTAGCAGCATCCTATATCCTATGGAAATATTCAATGAAGAACAATTTAAAATTGAGTGATCCAGTCACAGGTGGACACTGCCCACTTTTGCATTCGAAATAAATTGTTCATTGTTGGAATGTTCAGAAGACCTGGGCAGAGTACTTTATGTATGTGAATTCACTGGTAGGCATTTTGTCTTTTCTTAATTCCCCTTTCTTGTCTCCTTTCTAAACCTCCTACTATTCCCACACATACATGTCTTTAGTTATATAAATGAATATGTTTTAGACTAGGATCCACATATGAGGGACAGCATCCTTTATTTCCTGTGAGATCGAGTGACCTCGATTTGTATTATGTTCTAAGTATATCCATTTTCCCAAAAGTTTTGTGATTTAATTTTTCTATAGCCTAAGTAGTATTCTATTTTATATCTGCACTGGTTTTCCTTATTCACTGATCTGTTGACAATTAGGATGTTTCCATTTCTTATCCATAGCAAACTAAACAGCAAAAAGCATGGGGCACATGCATTTCTGAAGTATGTTGTGGAGTTCTTTGGGTGTATGCATAGGAGTCACACAGCTGGGTTGTACAGAAGTTCCAGTTTAAATATTTTGAGAAACTGCTGAATTGATTTTTTTGCATGGCTCTTCAGCAAAACTAACTAGTACATCTGTGTACATCTATGTTGTCCATGGATGCATTTCTGGTGGAAATACGTGAAGAGATGGAATCGTAGAACATCTTGTGTTCAGACTTAGTAAATATTGCCTATTAGTATCCAAATTCATCCTTCCCCTAGAGCAATACATGAGAGTTGTGGTTGCCCAACCTGAGTACCCAGGGTGTCTGTATCATGGGCTTAGTTCATTTCTGCAGATCCTCAGAATGGATTGTCTAACTTTTGCCTCTAGGTGCATTTTCCAGAAACTCAGCCTAGGTACCACTTGTGTGATGAGCCTCCCAGCCTTGTTGTTTTAGGGGAAATTGTGCTCTTCTAGGTGTGTAAATGCAGGGGCAGTATGGTCTACTTCCTACTTCATGTCAGTGAGTGAGGATCTGTCTGACTGTGTACATGACCAGCTCCTTGAGCATAGGTCTCCCTAGCACAGCCACCCTCACAAAGCAGATGCTTAAGGGATCCTTGTTTTATTTATCATTGCAGAGAAAATCCTTTCAGGTATTTTGTTTTTGGTAAATAACCAATCCAACAGTAAAATTCCAAACTTCACTGTATAGGGAAAACATAGTTTTTTCCCTTGTTACCTAGAGAGGTAGGTGTTGCTCTGTGCCCAGGCTGCCCTATTTCTCTGTGTAGTCAACTGGTCTCCAACTCACCCAGCCTGCAGGCTCCAGCCTCCTGAGCAGCGTTTCTCACCCTTGCTAATGCTGTGACCCTTAAATAGAGTTAGCTCCTCATATGGTTGTGACCCCCCAACCATAAAATTGTTTTTATTGCTACTTCATAACTGTAATTTCACTACTGTTATAAATAATAATGTAAATATTTTTGGAGCTAGAGGTTTGCTAGAGTGGTCATGACCCACAGGTCGAGAGCCGCTTCCATGAGTGTCCAGACTACTGAGCTACTGCTTTCAGTGTATTTTTGGTTAGGGTTCTGTTTATCTAGGATTCATAATTTAGCCCTGAGATTCTCTTCTTTTTTTTTATTAGATATTTTCTTTATTTACATTTCAAATGATATCGTCTTTCCTGGTTTCCTCTCTGGAAAAAAAAAACCCTGTTCCCTCCCACCTCCCCCTGCTCACCAACCCACCCTCTCCCACTTCCTGGTCCTGGCATTCACCTACACTGGAGCATAGAGCCTTCACAGGACCAAGGGCCTCTCCTCTCACTGATGGCTGACTTGGCCATCCTATGCTATACATATGCTGCTGGAGCCATGATTCCTACCATGTATAGTCCTTGGTTGGTGGTTTAGTCCCTGGGAGCTCTGAGGGTACTAGTTAGTTCATATTGTTGTTCATCCTAAGGGGCTGCAAACCGTTCAGCTCCTTGAGTTCTTTCTCTAACTCCTTCATTGGGGACCCTGTGCTCAGTCCAATGGATGGCTGTGAGCCTCTACTTCTGTATTAGTCGGGCACTGGCAGAGCTTCTCAGGAAACAGCTATATCAAGCTCCTGTCAGCCAGCACTTGCTGGCATTCACAATAGTGTCTGGTTGGTGATTGAATATGAGAAGGTCTCTGGATTGTCCTTCCTTCCATCTCTCCTCTATAGTTAGTCTCTGCGACTCCTTCCATGGGTATTTTGTTCCCCCTTCTAAGAAGGATCGAAGTATCCACACTTTGGTTTTCCTTCTCCTTGAGTTTTTTGTGGTCTGTGGATTGTATTTTGGGTGTTCTGAGCTTCTGGGCTAATATCCACTTATCAGTGAGTGCATACCGTGTGTGTTGAGGTTCTCTTCTTTATCCTTTCTCGATTCAAGAAGACTGTTTGACCACTTTTGGTCGTTTTGCTGATTTCCATGGCATGACTCAGAAATGGTGCTTCCTGCAGTTAGTGTGAAGTGACTTGTGGGCTAAACAGTGAAGGAGGCAGGATTCTACCTGCTGTGGTTAGGAAGGAAGCCTGAGGACTGGTAGGCCCGGCAGTGGAAGACCCTAATATGCATGAGGGAAATGCCAACCAGGCCCCCACAGTGCTGCTGGTCTCCAGCCAGCCGCCCACAGACCCCTCACTGATGGGAGCTGGAGTCTATCATCCTCGAGCTCTGTATTAGAGCACGGAGGGGAGCTGGTGTGCTCTTGAACAGGGAAGCCTTTTATAAATGGAGCTGTCCAAGAGCCCGATAAACCTTTTTTGCACGAAATGGTTCAATCCACAGTGAGAAGGAGACACCTTTGCCCTGCCGCCCACTTTCCAACCAATGAGCGCCTTCCCAGTGTCCTCTTGAAATTCCTGTCTAGTAGGACAAAGATGTATCATTAGAGCATTTCAGCACACTCACAGCAGAAGGTCCAGACCGGGAGGAAAGGGGGAGAGACTACTCTGTCACCTAATACAGGCTTGTGAGCTGTGGGGAGGCTTTTTGCTGTTTATCAATGAATATTGCTAAGGACCTTCTGAATAAGATCATCTTCGTGGAAACACAGCCAGAAAGATGTACAGCCTGACCTATCCCCTACGTCTGTAAGAGCTCAAGGCTAGTATACTACCTCCCATGAAAGAAGGCAAGACCGGATTGATAATGATTTCCTGTTTACTTGTTTGCATTAAGAAATCAAACGAAAAAAAAAAAAAAAAAGAAAAAAAAGGTTAACAGCATAGACATATGACTTGAGTATTCCAGGCTAGTTTCGGCCTCTTTACGAACAGGCAGCTTTATGGTGGTTGGGCAGTGACTCACAGGGACAATGCTTTTGATCTGAGAACTGCAGGCTGAGCCAGCCTAGCTGCCACATTGCTCAGTGCAGAGCCTGGGTTTCCCTTCAGCTGTGCCCAGAATTAGAAAGCTCTGCAAGGAAGGCTGTTACCCTGGGAGTTGGTAACAAGCCAGACTCAGCTGCCCCCATTTGTATCCTTTAAAAGGTAGAAAGATCTTGAGATGGAAAAGAAGCTGTTGCCTGTGCTGTGTGCACAGCAGCAGAAGCCCTTTTGAGGGTGGATGCAACCATTTGTGGTCACTCTGTCCTGCTCTTGGTGTTTATTCAATAAATATCTTTCCAGATAATCATCTCACACAGAGCCCCTATGTCTTTTCCTTTGATGTTGTTTTCTGATCCATTTTATATGTCAATCCTTATTAACTTTTCTCTCCCTGGCCAGTTTCCTTTTAAGCTAGTAGGACAAAAAAAGCTACGTGTTTTAGTCAAACTTTTCTGTTTGAAGGCCCTTAAGGTTAGGCATGGCTAGCCCATCAGATCTTTATGTATCCGCTACACCCAAGAAATCAAGCAGAACTCTTCTCCTAAGGGGGGAAACAGGGAAGTGTTTTTAATTAATTAATTTTTTTTCATAAGGGAAGTCATTTATGAACGTTATGTAGAATTACACAGAAACGGCTATATAAAAACTCCATTTGTGCCAGGATTGAAATCTCTTCCTCAGTTCCTGCTCCTGAAAAGCAGCATTTTAAAGACTCTTGACAGTCACAAACCAGCAGTCCTCACTGAGCATGCTTCCTTTTCCAGCTGTTAGCTGACACTCATTTCAGAAGATGAAAATTTTCTGCTCCTCCCCTATCCTCCCTATGTTCTGTCTGTCCCTGTGATTTTCCTGCTATGTCACTGCATGTCATTCGCTCAGTCCCACAGAGACCATGGCTAGAGAGCCCACTTGAGCATCAGGCAGTGCTGCCTGGGTCCGATGTCTTGGTTCTTGTTGCTCAGGACACAGGGCTTCCTTGAGACCTCTTTGCTGTTATGTGTTCTTTGTCTCCTTACATTGTATTCTGTCTAGATGTCTTCCCTGTCCCCTTTCTTGCTTCCTTTAATGGAATGCCACTTTCATTAGCATGGGAAAGCAAAGAACTTCAACTTCAGTGATGTCACTTGAAACTGTCACTGTTGGACCTTTGTATTTCATTGATAGCTCAAAGTACCTTTATAAGTTATGTTTTTGTAATATGTTTCAATTAATTGCTCCATTTTTCTACAAAATGTCTCTCTCTTTTCTCATGTGGTGAGTAACCGATCTTTTTCTGTCTGAAGTCAGGGTCCTACAGTTCCCTATGGGAGCCCCTTTGTGGGCCTGAGGTCTTGGGATTGGTTTTCAGTGAACTTTTTTATTCTGAAGACACAACTGTTTGCTCTGGGAAATTCTCTTGAACTTAGAAAGCAATTTCCCTCTTCCATTTCTTCAATAGTCAGCTTATTTAGCTGTTTCATGTCCTATACTAATAATGATTCTGTATTTTTCCTAATTTTTCATATCTTTTTGTTTACTTTTATTTTTCTTCTTGTGAGATATGAACTTCTATGGCTTGGTTATTGTAGTGGCTATTCCTGGTTGTCAACTTGACTACATCTGAAATGAATTACAATCCAGAATTAGAAGGCTCACCTGTGGCCTTAATCTGGAGGCTGAGAGATACAAGTTTCTGACCTGAATCTTGGCATGGAGACCTTGAGGAATAGTGGCTACGAATCCCATAGGATTAACATAGAAAGCTCTGAGTTCAAGGTCATCCGGGGTTAAAGGTGTG
>JADRCD010189254.1:0-27429 GCA_019843815.1 Montemys delectorum
CGCCGCCGCCGCCTCGCTCGCTCGCTCACTCGCCCGCCCGCGCCGCCGCCGCCGCCGCCGCCGCCGCCGCCGCCGCCCGATCGCAGAAGCAGCAGAGTAACCTAGCTTCCGCTCCTCGCCAGGGTCCCGCGAGAACTTCCCCACGCGGCCCCGCCCCGCCGCGCCCCGCCCCCGCGAGACTTTCCCCGGCGGAAAAGGCCCAGAGCGCAAGCGCTCCTCCTCCGCTCCGCCCGGCAGGTAGCCTGGAGGGGGGCTGTGCGCATGCGTCAGTCAGCTCGCCCCGCAGCAGGTGGCACGGACTCGGCTCCGCCCCCGCCCCCCCACCGGCGGTTGTAACCCTCTCCATGCCGGAGCGAGTGAATTACAGCTCTGCTCCAGAGGAACAGCGCTTTCCACACCCTAATCACGTCCTTTCTATCAAAGCAAAGCGCGGAGGCCTCGAGGAGTTGGGGGAGAGATCTCAGGACGGCTCAACCCAAATGGAGGACCAATTCTAGAAACGTTTGAGGATCTGGTTCGTACTACCCGCAGTGTTCGATGAATTGTTTGATTGGTCTGTTGACGGAGTGAGCCACATACTTAGTGTAGGTAAGCGCTGTGCTGGGTAAAGATGAAACGACTAGCAGAGATCCTGGCCTTCCAGCGGTTAAATCGAGAGAAGCAGCAGAAGAGAAAACAAGTAATGTCTTGGGCTGGAGAGACCTCTCAGAGGTCAAAACCCGCTTGCTGCTCTTCCAAAGGACGTGAGTTCAGTTCCCGGCACCCACACCAGATGGTTCACAATTGTCTGTAACCCCAGCTCCAGGAGATTTAGTGCCGCTGGCCTCTTGATAGCACCAGCATTCACCTGCATACACACACACAACTATAACACACATAGCTCTTTGGGGGAATGCTGAGGGAGCCAAAAAGATGGAGAAAGGCTGACTCTGTTCCTCTGCCCACTGTATAAAAGACTTAACAAAGAAGGTGACGTGGAACTGAGTACTGGAGGGTGAGTAGGAGTTCCATATCACAGGAGCCAGGGTAAGCGCATAGCCAGCAAACGGAATGACACAGAACAGAGGGGTGGATGGAGGCGTGAGAAAGTTCTGCACGGTGCAAAGTACAGAGATTCCTATGCGAAGCTGCCGGTTATAGGGGAGTAGTAGATGAAGCTCGGAGAGCAACCTCTCCGTTCCAGAAGCTCTCTCTAATTACAGGAGAGCAAGAACTCAGCCAATGTTAATGTGTTCTCTAGAAGCCAACAAAATACAGTTAAGAACACCCAAGCCTCCGCAACAATAATGAGTCTACTAAAATAAGGAAAGTGAATTGTGCTTTCGCTAAGTGTTTACTGAATGTCATTTGCAATTGAAAGTGCCTTTGAGAGCAAAAGACAAAGCTTGGGGTCCAGCAGTGTGCAATCTAGATGGAGTTACTTAGTTTCGAAGAGAACAACTCTGGCCCTAAGTACCAGGACCTACATATTAGAATGACCGGTTACAGAAGAGGGGGGCTGTCATTTGGTAGTGGAATAGTGAGCGGTGAAACCAGGATGCTCAGCTTAGGTTTCAGTGTCAAGTGATGTGCAACCTTGAAGCCTTGGGATTAGGTATCTGTAGGAAGTGGCGATATACCACCCAAATACCAGAGTCACGGGGACTCCACAGGACAGCTAGTATCTTCATTTCATTCTTAGACACAGTGAGAAGACAGATCTGTGGGCCCCACCACCTGTTAGCCCTTCACCAGGAGTTCTGAGGCAAGAGGATTAAGACTTTTGAGGCTGTAAAACTGGAGAGATGGCTCAGTGGTTAAGAGCGCTTGAGAAAGACCTGGGCTTTGTTGCCAGCATCTTCGTGGCACTAACAATCGTCTATAACTCCAGTTCCAAGGCCATTTTCTGACACAGCACATACATATGGTACACACACATACTTGCAGGCAGAACACTAGTACAAATAAAGTAAAAAAAAAATGTTTAAGGGGTTTTGAGTCTATCCTGAGCTGTATGACAAGACCCTGTCACTCAAAAACAAAACAAAACAAAAATCTTAAGGAAAAGATGTTAATAAGTAATGCAAAATATAATATGCCCAAAATTAACCCAGTCCTACCTTGCTCTAAAACTTGAGTTTTCTTTCCCCACTTTATTCTAGAGTAGTGGACTGGGGGATTGCAGGGGGACAGAAATGAAGGGGAAGGAATTAGGGCTGGAGAGATGGCTCAGTGGTTAAGAGCACTCATTGCTCTTCCAAAGGTCCTGAGTTCAATTCCCAGCAACCACATGATGGCTCACAACTGTCTTCTGGTGTACAGAAGTACATACAAAAAAAAAAATATATATATATATATACACATACACACATATCTATATGTAAATAAATAAATCTTTAAAAAAGAAAGAGGAGGAGTAGGAATTAGCTACTCAATAGAAAGAAGGGTAAGTAACAAAGAGTGAATTTCAATCTGTTAAGTGTGCCTGGGTACTGAAGAGCAACGTGGGAATCTGTCACGCAAGAGGTGTGGCATTGGGAATGCGTGCGTGGATTCTCACACAACACTTCAATGTTAGGACTGCTCATACTCAAGACATTCTAAATCTTCGTCCTGACCAGACCATATTTATAGAGGGCCAAGGAAAGCCCTGGAAACATGCTCTCTGTCATCGATCGCATCCTGTCACCATGTCCACCTGTCCATTGCTGGATCCCAAATATTGAGTACTGGGGAAGGAGTATAATGATGCCATTTTGTTGTTGTTGTTGTTTTTGTTTTTCGAGACAGGGCTTCTCTGTGTAGCCCTGGCTGTCCTGGAACTCACTCTATAGACCAGGCTGGCCTCGAACTCAGAAATCTACCTGCCTCTGCTTCCCAAGTGCTGAGATTAAAGGCATGCGCCACCACTGCCCAGCCTCTACTATCAAATTTAAGACCAATCTGGACTATATAAAATTCTTTGTGTGTGTGTGTGTGTGTGTGTGTGTGTATGTAAAATAATATAAATAGCCCGGTGGTGGTGGTGGTGGCCAACTGTGGTAGCAGCACTCAGGAAGCAGAGGCAGACAGATTTCTGTGAGTTTGAGGTCAACTTGGTCTATATAGTAAGTCACAGGCTCACCAGAGCTACATAGAGAGAGCCTCTATCAAAATAAATAAATAGGTCTAGAGAAATGGCTCAACAACCCTAACCTGTAGAGAACCTGAGTTTGGTTCCCATCATTCACATTAGGCAGCTCACAGCCACCTGTGATTCCAGCTCTAGGAAGATCCGATGCCTTTGATCTCTGAGAGCACCTTTGCTCACACACACACACACACACACACACACACCCACTCACACTCATGGACACACATACACACATACTCAAAACTAAAACTTAATAAAAAACAGAGTCTAGAGAGATGACTGAAAGGTTCCGATCACACTCTGCTCTTTCAGAGGACCTGAGCTCAATTCCCAGCACCCACATGTGGTTCGCTGTTCTCCAGCTGCAGTTCCAGAGGTTCTAAACCCTCTTTGGCCTCCTGGAGCACCAAGCATGACGAATTATACATACATACATGCAGACAAAACACATATACACATAAAATAAAATAATAGCAATAATAAAAATAATAATAAATTATTACCAGGTATGGTGGTACATATCTATAATCGAGACACTCAGGTAGTAGAGTCAAGAGAATCAGGAGTTCAAAGCCATCCTCAGATACATAGGACATACAAAGCCAGCCTAGGCAATATAAGACCCAGTTCCGAACAATAAACAAGAAAAGATCATGCTTCCAACCAGACCTTGAGCATTAACTCCTCTTCTGTCTAGGCAAATGTTTGCAGTTATACTTACAGCAGATTGTACTGCCAAACAGTCAAAGAGGATATGAGAGGAAAGAAGTCTCTGAGTACGTGGGTGGTACAGGGAAGAGGAGGGTGGTGAGGAAGTGAGGGTGTGCTGGCTTTTGAGTGGAGGATGCAGCACTCCAGGACATACAGGTAGAAAGATCCAAAGGGTGCCTACGTGTGTCCCCTACTGACATGAACTAAGCATCTTTCTATAGTGAGCGGGATTTTTCTGCCTAGGGTTTGATGCTGAATGTAAAAAACAGTTCTAAAAATATGACCCAGGCTGTGCTGGTGACTGTGGGAACACACAACCAGGAACTTCTCCCAGCACCAAAGGCAGCAGAGGAACTGAGGGTGAGGTTGGGACTCTCGTTAGCCTAAGAGGAAGTGAGGGGTCTAGGAAAAAGAAGCATGCAGTATGGGGTTGAGACCGTTGGAGAAACCTGGGGCACTCAATTCTATGGTATGCTGAAGCAGGGCTGGGTCACAGCCTGATTTTCATCATCAAACCACTTTATCACTGAGAGTGCAGAGTGGAAAACCAATTAGAACTAAAATATTTATCATCTACGAGATAATGTTTAAAGTCTGTTGCAAGGCTCTTAAGGATCAGCTGCTGCCTGTGAGCCCTCCCCTCTCAGCTCACGGCCAGCACCGACTCCCTTAATACTGAACCATTGTGGTTTCCGGAAGGTGCCATATCTTTTGAACATCCATATCTTTGCTAATGCAATTTCCTCTCTTCAGTTGGTCTTTCCCCCTATAGGTCCCCAAGTCAGTGTTTTCTTCAAAATTCCTGCTATACCCAGGTATGGTTGTGCACATGTATAATTCAAGCACATAGAGGAAGGGGATCAGGAAGTTAGTTCAAATCATCTTCCACGACACAGCAAGTTTAAGGCCAACCTGGGCTACATCAGACCCTTTCTCTGACATAAAATGAGGTGTGGAGCTGGACAGATAGTCCATTGGTTAAGAGTGTATAACGCAGCCGGGCGGTGGTGGCATGTGCCTTTAATCCTAGCACTTGGGAGGCAGAGGCCAGCCTGGTCTACAGAGTGAGTTCCAGGACAGCCAGGGCTACACAGAAAAAACCTGTCTCGAAAAAAAACAAAAAAACAAAAACAAAGAGTGTATATCGCTCTTATAAAGGACCGAGTTTGGGGGAGGCAACAGGGGTTTGTTCTTGTTGTTTTTGTTTGTTTGTTTGTTTTTTGGAGGGAAAACAGGGAAAGGAGAAATTTATATGTAAATAAAGAAAATACCTAATTAAAAAAAAAAAAAGGACCCGAGTTTGATTGGCAGCATCCATACAGAACAGCTCATAGCCTCCCTCTACCTCCAGCTCAGGGTTATGTGACGCCTCTGACTTCCATGGACACTCATACTCACGTGCATAAACCCTCCCAATACATACACATAATTAAAATTAAAACGATGTTTTATAAAATTCACCATTATACTTCTGGCCTCAAACTCTGCCTGGTCCAGAACTTTGGAACAGACAGAACTGCACATGTCCTTGTTTGTCTTCTTGGTACCCATCATGAAGGAAATAAGTGGATAGGCAGAGGAGTGGAGGTAAGAATGGGGCTGCTTTTTTTGTGTAGTGGTAATAGTTGGAGCTAAGGAAGTGGGTGTTGGGTAGCTCAGAAAAACTGTACGCACTAAAAAGGATTTTTTAAAATTTCCTTTTATCTTATGTATGCTGGTATTTTGCCTGCATGTCTATCTGTGTGAGAGAGTGTCAGATCTAGAAGTTACAGAGGGTTGTGAGCTGCCATGTGGGTGCTTGGAATTGAACTTGGGAAGAGCATTCAGTGCTCTTAATCACTGAGGCATCTTTCCAGCCCCTGAAACAAAAAACAGAAAACAACAACAAAAAAAACATATGTGTCTGTTTCAACTGTAGTGTGATTTAAAAAAAATACTGTGAGGGTCAGATCTGGAAAATAATATTTGAAAGGAATGGTAATTGTGCCAAAATGGTGCTTGAAAACTGTAGCAGGGATTGCTGAGCAAATCAGCCACATCTGAATGTAAATTAGTCACCCTCATGCCCTACAGCTTCTGTGCACCCCCACCTTTGTTGCTGTTGGGGGGTGGAGACAGAAAGATGTCTACTTGTGACTTTTATGAGTTATCATACTGCCACCTGCAGGTGAGACCTAGGCATTGCCCTGAAATTTACTATTTTGCTGCCTGTCTGTTGCTGACCCCTAAGGAGCTGGCCTACACTGCACCAGGCATCTCCTGAAACACCCACATCACCTTGCTTCTGCTTAGTGCTTTGTTCAAAATTCTGCTCACATTTGCTCAGCTGACCCTGGAAGCTCTGCTGCCTGAAGGTTCCCCCCCCCCCCACTCCTCCCATTCTTCCTGTCTTTCTCTACCTTCGTTCACTGAACCTGAAGCTCGAAGTTCTGGCCTGGCTGGCTGGCCAGTGAGCTCATGGGATCTGTCTGACTTTACTCCCCAAAGCTGGGCTTACAGACACACAAAGCTATGTCCAGTTTTCACATGACTACTGGGTGGAGAATCAAACTCAGACCCTCCTGCTTTCGTAGAAAGTGCTCTTGCTCATGAAGCCATCTTCCCAGTCCCTTATGCTTTCTAATAAGCCACTGTCCCCAGTTACTTTATAAACTAGTAGTAGTCATAATAAAGTCTCACTTCCAAACAGTGGGACACAGCAGAGCAAAGCTTTAGGAGTCCTGGAAGGATGGAAGTCAGAGATGCATGCACACCTCTAATCCCAGCACTCAGGAGGCAGAGATTAACAGCCTGATTGTAGACCAACCTGGTCTACAGAGTGAGCTCCAGGCCAGCCAGGGCTACACACTGAGACCAGGTCTCAAGAAAAATTAATAAAAACAGAGAGAAGGAGCCAGGAATAGTAGTGATGCATACCTTTAATCCAGCCCTCAGGAGGCAGAAGCAAGTGGGTCTCTGAGTTCAAGAACAGCCTGGTCTACAGAGTGAGTACTAGACAGCCAGGGCTACACAGAGAAACCCTGTCTTGTTTTGTTTTATTTTGTTTTGTTTTTTGTTTTTCGAGATAGGGTTTCTCTGTGTAGCCCTGGCTGTCCTGGAACTCACTCTGTAGACCAGGCTGGCCTCGAGCTCGGAAATCCACCTGTCTCTGCCTCCCAAGTGCTGGGATCAAAGGCATGTGCCACCACTGTCCAGCTAGAGAAACCCTGTCTTGAAAAACCAAAATCAGGCCGAGTGGTGGTGTCTCAAAAAACAAACAACAAACAAATAAACAAAAAACAAAAAAACAACCAAACAACAAGACAAAGTATAGAGAAGGAAGAGAGAGAGATCATGGAGGCTCTGCAAAGGAGATGGAGTTTGAATAATTCCGAATAGCAAGCATAGCCATATGTAGAGCCATGCTGGAGCCCCTGTAGATAACGCAGTAAGCATTTAAGGTGGAGAAAAGGATCAACAATTCTTTTTTTTTTGGAGGGGGTGGGGTGTTGAGACAGGGTTTCTCTGTATAGCCCTGGCTGTCCTGGAACTCACTCTGTAGACCAGGCTGGCCTCAAACTCAGAAATCTGCCTGCCTTTGCCTCCCAAGTGCTGGGATTAAAGGCGTGTGCCACCACTGCCCGGCTCAACAATTCTTTTAAGTGTAACAAATCTCTAATGGGGGGGTGTGCTGTGGTTTGTTTGAGGTTCCAGCATCCCATGGATTTCCAATCATTAGTTCTGAGAAGGTCCCAGAAATATGAACTTAAACAAGCAGCTTCCGGTGACTCAGGCTTGTCACCTTTGGAACCACCCCTGAATGGCAGTGCCTTCTGAATACCTGATTTCGGGAATCCTTGTGTATCTCCCACTACAGGAATCAAAATGTTAATAGCCCTGGGTAGGAGGGAACTTGGGGGATGTCACTCAAGGGCTTCCCTAGGACTTCATGCTGCCTGCAACCGGGAAATGCCAGGAAAGTAACTGGCTGATGCTTCTTGGTGCCAGAGAATAAATAAATGAATGCACAAAAGCCCAATGAACAATCGGACTTCGGTCTTGACAACTCTCTGAAGGAAGCGGTTCCAAGGTCAAGTTTGGAGGAAGCTTGCCCTTTTTCTGTTTCTGGGTCCATATCTCTCCAAGGACTCATTCTGATCATTAAAGGGATAGAGTGGAGTCAGGGGCTCAAGAAACGGCTCTGTGGATAAGAGAAACTACTGCCTTTTTGTCCCCCCCACAGGATCTGGGTTCAGTTCTCAGCACTGACATCACTGGGCAGCTCACAAGCAACCAATGCAACCACACCCAGCTCAGGGTAGGCTGTGCATACTAAGCAAGCGCTGTACCAACTGAGCCACTTCCCCAGTCTTCAGTGACGCAGTAAACGCAGATGATCTGCCTGGTAACCGGGTAACCAGCCACAGGGCCACACTCAGGCCACCAGCCCTTAGCCTTCCTCATCTTAAACGGAAACTCTGCAGCCATTGAACCCTGAGGCCAGATTCCTCTCCTGCTTTTTTCTTTCTCTTCTTCTAAAACAGAACTAGGTTTTATTTGTTTTGTTTTGTTTTTGAGACAGGGTTTGTCTGTGTAGCCCTGGCTGTCCTGGAACTCACTCTGTAGACCAGGCTGGCCTCGAACTCAGAAATCCACCTGCCTCTGCCTCCCAAGTGCTGGGATTAAAGGCATGTGCCAGAACTAGGTTTTAAAATGCACTCAATAGGCTGGGTGGCCTCCTTTAAATTTGCAGTTTCAAAGTCCGGAGAGATGGCTCTGTGGTTAAGAGCTCTGGCTGCCCTTGCAAGAGGACCTAAGCACCTACATAACCATAACATAAGAGCTCATAAGCATCCAGTCCCAGGGGCTCCAAAGCCCACTCAAGACACAGATGTACATTCAAGCAAAACACCCAGACATATAAAGTAAAATAATGATAATAATTTAAATTTTTTTAAATCTCCAACTTCCAATTTGAGTGGAACCTCTGCACTGTCTGCAATATCTGTGGATGTGTTAATCCTTTACCATCTACAAGGACAGTTTCCTGCCTTCAGAGCTCATGTTACCCATGTCCTCTCTTCTCAGTCAGCTGCAGGAAGAGAGAGCAGCCATGGGCGTGCAATGGTAATTCAGGGTGTCTCCCTGGGCTGCCTCTGACCTGCATCTGCCTTCACCTGCTCTGCTTCGTGTCCATGGAAACTGATAAAGACCAAATTTTTCCTCTTTTTGGTTTTTTGAGACAAGGTTTCTCTGTGTAGCCCTTGCTGTCCTGGAACTCACTCTGTAGACCAGGCTGGCCTCGAACTCAGAAATCCGCCTGCCTCTGCCTCCCAAGTGCTGGATTAAAGGCTTGGGCCAAGTTTTTCCTTATTGCTGTCCTCCCTCTCTCCTGAATCTACAACTTCCCCTTCCTCCTAGGATGTCTCTTGGCACACAAAATGCAATGCTATTATCTCACATTTAAAACCTCTTCCCTCTAACTGAGAGCAAAACAAGCTTCTGTTTGAAAGACAAACTTAAGGGAAGTGCTGGGGTAGGGGATGGGGAATGAGTGGGGGTGAGGTGGAGGTGGGTGAGGGGAGAGATGACTCAGCCATTAAGGCTGTTCTTCCAGGGGTCCTGAGTTCAATTCCCAGTAACCACGTGGTGGCTCCCAACCATCTATATAGTGGGATCTGGTGCCCTCTTCTGGCATGCTGGCACAATACTGTATACATAATAGATAAATAAATCTTTAAGAAAAGAAAGAAGAGAGAAAAGAAAAGAAAAAAAGAGGGGCTGGTAAGATGATTCAGCAGGTAAGAGCACTGACTGCTCTTCCAAAGGTCCTAAGTTCAGATCCCAGCAATTACATGGTGGCTCACAACCACCAGTAATAAGATCTGACACCCTCTTCTAGTACATCTGAAGACAGCTACAGTGAATTACACCAGAGCAAGAGGTCCTGAGTTCTATTCCCAGCAGCCACACACATGATAGCTCATGGCCATCTGTACAACTACAGTGTACTCATACACATAAAATAAATCTTTAAAGAAAGAAAGAAAGAAAGAAAAAGAAAGAAAGAAAGAAGGAGAAGAAAGGAAAGGAACCGGGCAGTGGTGGCACAGACCTTTAATCCCAGCACTTGGGAGGCAGAGGCAGGTGGATTTCTGAGTTTGCGAAGCTAGCCTGGTCTACAGAGTGAGTTCCAGGACAGCCAGCGCTACACAGAGAAACCCTGTCTTGGAAAAAAAACATAAAAAAAAAACATTAAAAAAAAAAAAAGGAAAAGTCTCCCTAGGTTTAGGGATTTGCTCAGTGGTAAAGAGTATCTGCCCTAGGCTTCTGTCCTTAGCTCCAGAAAAAGAAAAAGAAAAGTTGTGTGTTGCTGATTCATGTCCTCAATTCTGTGTGTTTTGCCTGCATGTATATGCACCCCATGTGTACTTTGTGCCTACAGAGAGGTTAGAAGGCATCAGATCCCCTGGAAACCCACTCTGGGTTCTGGGAACTGAACCCAGGTCCTTTGCAAGAGCAACAAGTGCTCTTAACCACGGAGCCACCTCTCCAGCCCCCTGACGTTCTCACTCTCATTGTCTTTCTTCCAAGCTCTCTCTGATCTGAGCTATGAAGATTTTCTTTTGAACCCTACCAGCATAATCAACAATCTCCATTGGGCCAAAGCAAGTGGCTTATTTTCTATTTTCCTCTTAGACAACCTCTGTTGTAACACTGGACAGCAGTGAGGAACCCATGCTTCTAGATATAATTTTCCATCTACAAAATGGAAGACTATCCACTATGTATAGTTGCCATGAGCTTTAAATGAGACAGTGTATATAAAAACCCTTGCACCAGTTTTCCACATGTGGGTCCCAACCCCTTTGGGGGCCCCATATGAGATATCCTATACCTTGATATTTACATTATGATTCATGAAAGTAGTGAAATTATACTTATGAAGTAGCAACAAAATAACTTTGTTGTTGTTTTTGGTTTTTAAAGACAGGGTTCCTCTGTGTAGCCCTGGCTGTCCTGGAACTCACTCTGTAGACCAGACTGGCCTCGAACTCAGAAATCCGCCTGTCTCTGCTTCTCAAGTGCTGGGATTAAAGGCGTGCACCACTACTGCCCAGAGAAAATAATTTTAAGGTTGAGGTCACCATAGAACGAGGTAACTCCATTAAAGGGTTGCAGCATTACAAAGACTGAGAACCACCACCTTAGACTCTGGTCATCTCAACACTTGAGAAGAGAACGCAGGGGAATCATTTGAGTCCAGGAATCTGGGTAAAAGGACAAAACATTGTATTAAAACCCACACAGCAGGGCTGGCGAGATGGCTCAGCAGATAAAGGCACCTGCCACCATGTCTGACCCCTGGGGTTTGATACCTGGGACACAAGTAAATGACGGAAGCCGAGAATCAACTACAAGAGTCCTTTAACACCCACATGCGTCCAGCTCCCTCTACACACACCTCCCACACACGTGTGCACACACATGCACACACCCTAGAACTTGCCGTATGAACCAGACTGACCTGGAGCTTACTGGCTATCGTCATCACACCTCTGCCTCCCAAGTTCTGGGATCACAGGTCTGCCCAGCCACACCCAGCCGGAGACTACTAGCCTGGATATATTTTCATCATCCACAGGAGGATATGTCCATGAAATACTTGCTAAACTCTGATTCCCACAGAAATGCTGTGGCATAGGTATAAGCCTACATGTACGATGCACAGATCCACAAGGAAAATAAATGTGATAAAACCAAACGTAAAACGTACAGGTCAGAGCTCAAACTTACCCCTTAAACCTCAATCACCTGTCTCGAAAAACTAAAAAAAAAAAAAAAAACAAAAACAAAAACTCAATCACCTGATGATTGCAAATTAAACAGTTACGCAGTTTGCAGATTATCACTGTTATTGTAGTTGTTGCTATTTTGGTGCTGGGGATGGACCTAGAACCTCATGTGTACTAATTTAGGATTGCTCACTGAGCTATACGCCTGCTCTATTTTTCTGTTTTCTTTTCTTTTCTTTTCTTTTTTTCCGAGACAGGGTTTCTCTGTATAGCCCTGGCTGTCCCAGACCACCTGCCTCTGCCTCCCAAGTGTTGTGATTAAAGGTATATGCCACCACTGCCCGGTTTTTTTGTTTGTTTTTTGTTTTTTTTGTTTTTTTTTTAAACATTTTTTTTGTTTTGTTTTGTCTTTATTTTTTTGAGACAAGGTTTCTCTGTGTAGCCCTCACTGTCCTGGTACTCACTCTGTAGACCAGGCTGGCCTCGAACTCAGAAATCTGCCTGCCTTTGCCTCCCAAGTTCTGGGATTAAAGGCATGTGCCACCACCACCACCCCCCCTTTTTGCTTTTTTTTTAAGCAGTATTTCTTTATGGTGTGTGTGGAGGTCAAAGGTCAAGTTGTGGGAGCTAGTTCTCTCCCTCTACCATGTGGGTCCCAGGTATCAAATGCAGGTGGTCAAGCCTGGCTGCAGGTTTCTGTACCCCCTGAGACACCTCACAGGGCACCCCATTCTCTCTTATTTTTTTCTTTATCCCTTATCTCTTTTTCGGTAGTTTGCTTTTAGACACAGTCTCACTAAATAGACCAGGCTGACCTAGTACACAGATGGGGAACCCTCTGCCACCATTCCCAGCTCCATTATTATTTTTCCATCTCTCTCTGAGAGGACACAGTCCACTGTGGACCCACAGCCAAGCAACCTGCTCCCGGCAGACAAGAATTCACGCAGAACTCAGGACAGTCACTGCCAAGACCTGGAGTTAGGCGCGTCTCATTTCATGAGTTACAGACAAGCACATTTCTGAGCTGGAGAGATGACTCAGGGATGGCACTGGCTGCTCTTCTAGAGGACGTGGGTTTGATTCCCGGCACCCACATGGTGACTCAAAATGGTCTGTACTTACAGAATCAGGGGTTCCCACTCTGACTCCTCCTGTGTTCTGAGAGCACCACACACATAGTGCACAGACATACATGCAGGCAAAACACTCCTAAAATAATTTAAAACATTTTAGCTGGGTGGGGGGTGGGGTGGTCTACACCTCTGGTTCCAGCACTCAGGAGGCAGAGACAGGCAGATCTCTGATTTTGAGGCCAGTCTGGTCTACACAGTGAGTCCAGGACAGCTAATACCCAGAGGAATCCTGTCTTGAAAGAAAGAAAGGGGGGGGGGGAGAGAAAGAGAGAGAAAGGATAGAAAGAAACAAAAGATATTTTCAAAGTTTGTGGATGTCATAGTACATACCATTAATCTCAGCACTTGGGAGGCAGAGGCAGGCAGACTTCTGAGTTCGAGGCTAGCCTGGTCTACAGAGTGAGTTTCAGGACAGCCAAGGGTATACAGAGAAACCTTGTCTCGAAAAAACCAAACCAAAACAAACCAAAACAAAACAAAGAACAAAAAATGTTTTAAAGCACATTTCAGTTTTTCTTGTTTTATTGAGACAAACTCTTCGTAGGTAAGCAAGGCTAGCCTCCAACTCGTGACCTGCCAGCCTCAGCCTCCCCAGTGCCCGGATGACTGGCAGGCATTCGAAACCACAGCTGTCGATACAGTTCTTGTTTGTCAGTGTTGAGATCCAAGGCAGGCACGCACAACAAGAATCTTCCAGTCAGCTACGTTCCCAGCCCCTCCAGCATTACTAGAGGGACGATGTCAAGATGCTCCCTGTGCCGGGTAGTTTTATGTCGGTTTGACACAGGCTGGAGAGGAGAGAACGTGAAGAAAAAATGTCTCCATCCAATTGAGCTGTAAGGACATCTTTCTTTTCTTCTCTCTCTCTCTTTTGTCAAGACAAGATTTCTCTGTGTGAGTGAGTTCCAGGACAGCCAGGGCTATACAGCTGCCTGCCTCTGCCTCCCAAGTGTTGGGATTAGAGCGTGAGCCACCATCTCCAGCTAGGCATTTTCTTAATTCATGATTGATGGGGGAAAAGCCAGATCACTGAGGTGCCACCGCTGGGGTAGTGGTCCTTTCTATAAGAAAGCATAGGAGCAAGCCAGTATGTGGCCCCCTCCGTGGCCTCGGCCTCAGCTCCTGCCTCCAGGTTCCGGCCTTGCTTGAGCTCATGTCTTGACTTCCTTCAATGATGAACTGTGATGTGGAAATGTAAGCCAAATAATCCCTTTCCTCTCCAACTTGCCTTTGGATCACGATGCTTCAACACAGCCATAGGAACCCTAAGACATCATCAATTAGATTGTAATTAGTGAGGGACACAACCTGTAGGAACACGGAATTGTCACAGGTCTGGGAGATTGGGACAGTTCCCTTTGTTGCCGGTAGATGTCCCTCTAGACCAGGCGGGCAGGAGCGGCCTTGGCGGTTGTAAAGCTAACTAACTGTAAAGGAATGCTGCTCTTTGGCTCCAAAAATGGCTTTGACCTCGCTGCTGGGACTTGCCGCTCTTCGAGTGCCAGGAAACAGCGTTTGCCAGGTCCCAGCCTCGGAGGACAGAGGAAATATCCAGTTGCATCCCATGCAATGGAAACCCGACTTCCCTGGAACCAAAACAGAAACAGGATGAGGGGCCCTCCCTCTCACCCTCCTCACCTCGGAATCTTTGTTCCCCACAGTTTCAATACTTTGTGGTTCCTAAAGAACAGAACTAATGTTTCCCTCACTTATTTAATAAGCTCTGGGGCTGCATTTCCCCTGCCTGCTTGAGTGAATGAAACACAGCTCTGTTGGTCTTTTTGGCTTTAGGGCCCAGAGCAGGCTCTCAGTCTTCACAGGTTCTAGAAATCACAGTGGCAAATGTACATCTAGTGTCCTTTTCCTTCTCTGTCTGTCATTTTTTTTTGTTTTTGTTTTTTTGTTTTTTCGAGACAGGGTTTCTCTGTGTAGCCCTGGCTGTCCTAGACTCACTCTGTAGACCAGGCTAGCCTCGAACTCAGAAATCCGCCTGCCTCTGCCTCCCAAGTGCTGGGATCAAAGGCGTGTGCCACCACGCCTTGCTCTCTTTAAAAAAGATTTACTTTTTATTATACGTAAGTAGACTGTAGCTGTCTTTAGACACACCAGAAGAGGGCGTCAGATCTCATTAAAGATGATTGTGAGCCACCATGTGGTTGCCGGGATTTGAACTCAGGACCTTCAGAAGAGCATCCTCTTTTTTTTTTTTTTTTTTTTTTAGATTTATTTTTTTAGTATATGTAAGTACACTGTAGCTGTCTTCAGACTCTCCAGAAGAGGGCATCAGATCTTGTTACAGATGGTTGTGAGCCACCGTGTGGTTGCTGGGATTTGAACTCAGGACCTTCGGAAGAGCAGACAGTGCTCTTAACCGCTGAGCTATCTCTCCAGCCCGAGCATCCTCTTCTTTTAAGAAAAGTCTCTATATGTATTCTCTCTCTCTCTCTCTGCCTCTGTCTCTCTCTCTCACACACACACACACACACACACACACACACACACACACGCACACACACAAACTGGCCGCATATTTGTAGTTTCTCTTGGTGGAAGTAGTTGCTGTCTGGCAGGGTCTCACAGTCCAGTGTGACATCAAACTCACTCTGTCCCGAGTTGACTTTGAACTCCTGCTTCTACCTCCCAGGAACTGGGATCACAGGTCCATACCACCATGACTAGTGTTCTTTTGTTTTTATTTTGTTTTTATTTTGTTTTTGTTTTTTGTTTTTTTGTTTTTTGTTTTTTCGAGACAGGGTTTCTCTGTGTAGCTCTGGCTGTCCTGAAACTCACTCTGTAGACCAGGCTGGCCCTGAACTCAGAAATTTGTCTGCCTCTGCCTCCCAAGTGCTGGGATTAAAGGCATGCACCACCACTGCCTGGCAACAATTTTTTTTCCAAGACAGGGTTTTTCTATGTAGCCTTGGCTGTCCTGAAACTCACACTGTAGACCAGGCTGGCCTTGAACTCAGAAATCTGCCTGCCTCTGCCTCTCAAGTGCTGGGATTAAAGGCATGGGCCACCACTGCCCGGCACCCTCCAGTTTTTACCTAGCTGGATATTTTAGGTGTCTTAGGAGACTCCACAAGCCTTTGGGAATACAGGAATCCCCTCTCCATTCTGCCTCGGGTTGCAAGGGTGGAGCAGTTCGCTCCAGAGTTTTGCTGGCAGTTTTTCTGCAGCTCCAAATCAAGCAGTTCTCAGATGTTTGGCTCTGCTTAAGAAATGAAATCGCTACCCTCTCCCAAATTAACATGAACATTAGATCTCTGGGATAATTAAATCTCTCAGTATCATGAGCTAAAATCAATAGAAATACCAGCACTGCCTGGCAACCAGAAGGGACAGTATTACTCACCCTGATAGTTATGTATGTCAGATGGGGAAAATCTTTCCCTTTATATAGCTGTACTTATGTACACACAGGCTAAGATGCACTGGGCAAGCAGCTTCCTTCCATACATGGAAGATGAAAGATGTGAGAACTACAGTCCATGTCTGCAGCCAATGAGGCCTCCAGGTTCATTTCCTCATGGGGCCCAGTATGCCATGCAGATAAACAGCAACCTCCTTGGTAGCGTGGGCAGCCTGGTGCTGATCTGAGTTGCCCTAAGGGACCTTGGAGACTTTTTTGATGGACATTAATACCTCTGATACAATGCCGTCCTAATTTAGATTCTAGACAGGTATTCAGGGTCTTCGGGAAACCCTAGAGCGTGCTGGTTGGGCCAGGTCATCAGGTCCATCTGCGCTAAGCCGAAGACTAAGAAACATAAGATTTAGACCTTTTGGTAGGTAAGATGGCTCAGCGGTTAAGAGCACTGACTGCTCTTCCAATGGTCCTGAGTTCAAATCCCAGAAACCACATGGTGGCTCACAACCATCCATAATGAGATCTGATGCCCTCTTCTGGTGCATCTGAAGACAGCTACAGGGTACTTATTTATAATAATAAATAAATTAAAAAAAAAAAAGATTGAGACCTTTTGTGGATCCAAGTTCAAGTTCTCTGGCTTCCGGAGGATCTGCATCTCAAAGAACCAAGGCTTTACCAAGTTTAATGCATACGAGGTTGAAGACTTGGGAGCCAAGAAGCAGTTCACTTCCAACAACTATGGGGTCAAGGAACAACTATCCCCCAGACAAGTGGCGGCTGGCACTTCTGAGAGCTTCCGCTGTGCTGAGACCTACATGGCACCAAGTCATGTTCATGAATAAATTTCACATCCAGTCTGCCTAATGAGATAGAAGTGGGGGAGGGAGGAAGGGACGGAGGAAGGAGAGTACATGATTCTGAGGCAGGCATGGTGCCTTCCACCTAAAATTCAATCATTCAGGATGCTGCATCAGGAGAATTACTGCAAGTTTGAGGTTAGCCTGGGATGTTAATATAATGCGATGTTTTAGATTTATTCATTTTATGTGTGAGTGTTTTGCTCGTGTGTCTATCTGAGCGCTGCCTGCTTGCTTGGTGTCTGCAGAGATTAGAAGAGGTGCCGGATCTCTTGGAACTAACGTTACAGATGGAGCTGGGCAGTGGTTGGGAGGCAGAGGCAGGTGGATTTCTGAGTTGGAGGCCAGCTTGTTCTATAGAGCAAGTTCCAGGACAGGCAAGACTACACAGAGGATCCTGTTTCAAAATGACAACAACAACAAAGGAAAAAATTAAAAAAGGAAGGAAGGAAGGGAGGGAGGAACTTACAGATGGTTGTGAGCCACCATGTGTGCTAGAAACTGAACTCAGAACCTCTGCAAGAGTAACAAGTGCTCTTGACCACTGAGCATTCTGCCCAGTGCCAATGAGGCTATAGTGTGTGTGTGCCTGTGTGTGTGTGTGCCTGTGTGTGCCTGTGTGTGTGTGTGTGCCTGTGTGTGCCTGTGTGTGTGTGTGTGTGTGTGTGTGTGTGTGTGTGTGAGATATGCTATAAGGTGTAACTCTGTGATAGAGCACTTGTCTAGAACGCAGGAGATTCTGGAGGGAGAAAAGAAGGAAGGGAAGAAGGAAGGAGAGAGCTATGGAAGAGGAGAAGCCTGAACCATGGGATGGTCAATGAAGGATGGAAGAACTGGATGGGATTTCCTTTGGCATTAAAAGGATAGGGTGCCTGGGGAGATGGCTCACCTAATAAAGAGAGCTGGCCATACAAAAAGAGAGGAACTGAGTTTGGATCACATATAAAAATCCAGGCAAGGGCTCTCTGCCAGATCGCTGCCATCATGAACATGATTCTTGTGTGGCCTATCAAGCTGGCTAGAGTAACCAAAGTGCTGGGCAGGACCAGTTCGCAGGGACAGTGCACATAGGTGTGAGTGGAGTTTATGGATGATACCAGCCAGTCTGTCATCCGAAATGTCATCAAAGGCCCCGTTCAAGAGGGTGATGTGCTCACCCTACTGGAGTCAGAAAGAGAAGCTCGGAGGTCGCGCCGACCTTGCTGCTGGTAGGGTCCTGGATATCCACTACCTAGCCCATGGAATGACCTGCAACTGTTAAATAAAGCATTTGTATTAATTCTTGTCTAGGAAAAAAGAATCCAGACAAGGAACTGCGCACCTATCACCTCATATCTGGAGAGGCAGGGACGGGAAGAGCCTTGAGGCTTGCTGGTAAGCAGGGCTAGTCCAAGGGTTGACCTCCGGTTCAGTGTCTCAAAAAAGAAGTTGGAGAACAACCTAAAAAAGATACTGGTCAGTGTGGTGGTGCATGCCTTTAATTCCAGCTCAGGAGGCAGAGGCAGCTGGATCTCTGTGAGTTCAAGGCCAGCCTGGTCTACAGAGTGAATTCTAGAACAAGAAGAAAGAAAAGAAGAAAGGGGACATTTAGTATTAACCTGTGGCTTACAAGCATACATCCCCACCCCCTACCCCCACACAAATGAATAAATAAATGGGCAAAGTTTTAACCGGCATGTACATGTGTAAGTACTTGATAGAGAGGGTCACCACTATTTCTTTCTCTCTTTTTTTGTATAGCCCTGGCTGTCCTGGAACTCACTCTGTAGACCAGGCTGGCCTCGAACTCAGAAATCCACCTGCCTCTGCCTCCCACGTGCTGGGATTAAAAGAGTGCGCCACAACCACCCAGCCAGCAGTATTTCTTTTTTGTTGTTATTTGGTTTTGTTTCTTTGAGACAGGGTCAAAGTGTGCAGAGAAACCCTGTCCTGAAACAAACAAACAAACAAACAGCTACAGTGAACTTACAGACCAGAGATTTTGTTTGATTTATTTATTTTTTTAAAGATTTTGGTTTTGTTTTTTGAGACAGGGTTTCTCTGTGTAGCCCTGGCTGTCCTGGAACTCACTCTGTAGACCAAGCTGGCCTCGAACTCAGAAATTCACCTGCCTCTGATGATGCCCAGTTGAGAGGCTGATCTCTAGGCCTTAGTGTCCCTCCTGGACACCCACCTCTGTCCTAGACTGTTTCTATGGGAGGGGTTTCCCTGCACCCTGGTTCTGTGAAAGGTGTTGAAGTGTATAAATATTTACGATCTTATACCTGTGGGGCGGAGGCGGTACAGCAGTTTTTTATGGTGACAGATGTATATTTGGTAACAACTACAGGCTCAGTACTGTCCTGGGGCCAGCCCTGGCCACATCTACCCCATCCCGGATGGAGTACTGGGGGGAGGGGCAGACCTTTCAAGTAAAGCAGGTTCTTTTCCTTTCTTTTTTTTTCTCTTTGAGGCAGGGTTTCTCTGTATAGCCCTGGCTGTCCTGGAACTCACTCTGTAGTCTCGTTCTCTCTTACTCCTTGTTTCTCTCTTGCACTCTTTGGTTCTTCCCTCCCCCCTTCCTTTCCCAGCTCTCTCCACGTGGTCATGGCTGGCCTCTACTTCTCTACTCTCTCCCTCTCTCTGCCTTTCTTTGCCTCTTCTTAACTCCCCTCCCATGCCCTGAATAAACTCTATTCTATACCATACCAAAAAAAAAAAAAGTCTCTTAACTGTGGGCTCCACTAAAATACTTTCTTCCTTCAAGAGGGAGAAATATCAGGGCACAGTCACAATCAAAAGCAGAATCAAACCCCACCTGTCTAAGTCTGGGATCCACTCACGTTCTTCTGGATTCCTCCAATGGCCGGGGTCACTTCTCCAGCTCTGCCCTTTGTAGCACACAGCTTGTCTTCTAGGCTCCAACTGCCTGTACTCCACTTTTGCTGCAGTCCTTAGTGGTCATCTCATGGCACTGGCATCTCCAAAACACTGCTGTCTTCTGCTGTAACTAGGCTTCACCAATAGCCTCTCATAGGCTCTCTTCCTGGTGCCAAGCCTCAACTCCTTTGCATGACCCCTTCAGTCCTGGGCCATCAACTGCAACTGGGGCTGCACCTTCACCAATTGTCTTCCATGGCCTCTCACAGAGCCCAGCCTCAGCTCTTTTCAGGACTCCTTCATGCCTTCAAAACCAGTACCACCTGGGTGACTCTTACACATTACCAAGTCCAGCCACAACACAAGGTACAACCTTGGCTATCTCTGGAATACAGCCTCTGTGCTCTCAGAAAACACTTTCCAAAAAATGTCACCTCAGTGATGCTGGTTTTTTCTTAATCACCACTAATCTCTTAGCTCCAGCTAACCAGCATCAATAGTCTCAGTAATGCAAAGGTTTCACTTCAGTAGTTCTGGTATCTTGTTAATCACAGCTGATACTTCAGCCCCAGCTAACCAGAACCAGAGAATCTTCACAATCAAAACAGCAACGGCCCTGATAAGAGTCTTTAATCTTCCCTCTGAAATTTCACAAGCCAGGTCTCCATCTTCTGAACCATTCCCAACATTATCTTCCAAGCTCCTACAGAACATCTTGCAGAACAGGGTTTCTCTGTGTAGTCCTGGCTGTCCTGGAACTCACTCTGTAGACTAGACTGTCCTCGAACTCAGAAATCCACCTGCCTCTGCCTCCCAAGTGCTGGGATTAAAGGTGTGTGCCACCACTGCCCGGCTCCCACAGAACTCTTAATACCCCAGTGGCTCTTCTCGAAAAATGTTCCAAAGTCCTTCCATGGTCCTCCCCGAAACATGGTCAGGTTGTCACAGGAACATCCCACTCCTGGTACCAATTTGTCTTAGTCAAGGTTTCTATTCCTGCACAAACATCATGACAGAGAAGCAAGTTGGGGAGGAAAGGGTTTTTTGGCCTCGAACTCAGAAATCCGCCTGCCTCTGCCTTCCAAGTGCTGGGACTAAAGGTGTGTGCCACCACGCCCACAGGAAAGGGTTTATTTAGCTTACACTTCCACATTGCTGTTCATCACCAAAGGAAGTCAGGACTGGAACTCAAGCAGGTCAGGAAGCAGGAGCTGATGCAGAGGCCTTGGAGGGATGTTCCTTACTGGCTTGCTTTCCCTGGCTTGCTCAGCTTGCTCTCTTATAGAACCCAGTACTATCAGCCCAGGGATGGCACCACCCACAATGGGGCCTCCTACCTTGATCACTAATTGAGAAAATGCATTACAGCTGGATTTCATGGGGGTATTTCCTCAACTGAAGCTCCTTTCTCTGTGATAACTCCAACTTGTGTCAAGTTGACACAAAACCAGCCAGTACAATAGGTTTTTGTTTTGGGAGGATTTTTATTTATTTCTTATTAGTGTGTGCACATGTGTGCACATGTTTCTGTATGCATGCATGTGCCATAGCTGCCTGCCCCTCTTTTTTTTTGTTTTGTTTTGTTTTTTTGAGACAGAGTTTCTCTGTGTAGCCCTGGCTATCCTGGTACTCACTCTGTAGACCAGGCTGGCCTCAAACTCAGAAATCTGCCTGCCTCTGCCTCCCAAGTGCTGGGATTAAAGGCATGCTCCACCACTGCCTGGCTGCAGACTCTCTTTCAATTAGGGGTGATTAGATACCTGTTTTCTTGGCGGAACACTGGAGACAGGTGAACTCTCTTAGGCTTTGTACACACACACTTTAAAAAAAAAAATCTCAGCCGGGCGTGGTGGCGCATACTTTTAATCCCAGCACTTGGGAGGCAGAGGCAGGTGGATTTCTGAGTTCAAGGCCAGCCTGGTCTACAGAGTGAGTTCCAGGACAGCCAGGGCTATACAGAGAAACTCTGTCTCAAAAAAAACAAAAGCAACAACAACAACAACAACAACAACAACAAAAAAGCCTCAAAGACTGCATTCTGTCCAGCAGATATGGACCCAGACAGGCAAAGAAGGGACCCTTGGGTTTTTTATAAGGTCTCCAATTATTGTCCCCTCTACCCGCCCCTTGAGACCCTCAAGCAGCTGAAGGAGATGCTATGGGACCTCAAGGATGTGTGTCCAGTAGGAAAGAAGAGAACCTGAACTAAGGGGAATGTAGGCAATGTGGGGTTGGTGAGCACGGAATGTCGGGAATGAGCTGCGTCCAGAGTTCAGACGTGCGAGCTCGACTTGGCCCCTCCCTGACACCATTCATGAAGGATGAAGCCAGGAGACTCCCTCAGAGGGGCTCTTTGCTTTTGGAGTTATGATTCCTGCTTCTGAATCATACTGCTTTTCTGACCCCGTGTGTCTTAATATAGCTAGAAAGATTTCATCCAGGCTGGCACAGGCTGCAGCGAAGTCAATCCACTGTCAGAATACTCCCTATACTCAGGGCCCACTAGGACTGCGCAGGCAGCTGTTTTTCTTATCCAACCACTCAGCCATAGGCTTGGCCAGGCATTTGGTTTGTGTCTTTGTTTTTCTGGTACAGGGAGTGGAAGCCATGGCCTTGGGTATGGTTGCCAAGGACTCTGCCACTGAGTTATAACCGCAAATGGCTTTTTACTTCTTATTTTTGAGGCAGCATATCTGTGATTTGCCCAGGCTGGCCTGGGACCCGCTCTGTAGCCCAAGCCAACCTTGAACTTGAGACCCTCCCGCTTCAGCCCCACAAATGGCTGCGATTACAGGCCTGTACCCCAGGCCCAGCTTAAAGCAGAGTATTTGGGAAAAGAATCTCATCCAGTGCTCATTCACTGTAATTTCCTTCCAAAGTTGATTTTTTTTAAATTCAGTGATTTAATGTGGTATATTGTGAATTTTTCCCAAGTGGAAATCTTTTTTTCAGTAATCACAAAGAATTCATTAAATAGATGGTCAGATTTCTGTGGTTCATTTGACTAACTCTCAGTTGATGGGCAGTTTGGAGTTTCCAACTTTTAACTTTTACTATGCTTTTTTTAAAAAAAATTAATGAACGCCACATGGGGTAGTGGCAGCAGCAGCACATGCCTTTAATCCCAGCACTCAGGAGCTAGAGGCAGGGAGATTTCTGTGAGTTCAAGGCTAGCCTGGTCTACAAAGCAAGTTCCAGGACAGACAGGACTTATAAAGAGAAATCCTATGTAAACAAACAAACAAACACACAAACAATAAAGTTAATGAGATTTTCTGGAAGGACATTCAGGATATGCAGGAAATTTATATTAGTGGCCCCAGGAGACAGGGATGAGGAACTAGCGGACAGGAGCAGGAGGGGACCAATCTTCTACTTTATTTTACTTTATTTTTCTTGAGACAGGGTTTCTCTGTGTAGCCCTGGCTGTCCTGGAACTCACTCTGTAGACCAGACAGGCCTTGAACTCAGAGATCTGCCTGCCTCTGCCTCCCAATCCTGGGATTATAGGCAAGCACCACCACTAGCTGGCCAATCTTCCACACTTTACTTCTTTATATTTTAAAAATACCTAGTTTTAATATTGTATTATTACTATTTATTTGACTTATTATTATTTAATAAAAATATTTAGTTTAAGATAAATTTAAAGTATTTATTCCAATATAAGTGATACATTTAAAATTACATTTATTTAATCAGTATGTGTGTGTCCTCCTGCGTGTGAGTATGGGTGTGAAGGTCAGACTATAACTTGCAGGAGTCTGTTCTCTCCTCTCTTTCTATCATGTGGATCCTGGAGAGTGGACTCAGGTCATTAAGCTTGATGGCAACACCTTTCTTCACGCAGCACCTCAGCAGCCACGTAAAACTGTCTTCTAAGTCTTGTGACACCAGTAAAGCTCTGTGTGAGATCTAGTCCAGCTCTGTGTGAGATCCAGTCCAGCTCTGTGTGAGATCTAATCTAGCTCTTTTTCTACCAGGTCAAACTCTCCTCTCTCCCTCCCTCCCTCCCTCCCTTCCTTCCTCCTTCCCTCCTCCCCTCCTTCCCTCCCTCCCTCCCTCCCTCTCTCCTCCCTGCCTTCCTCCCTCCCTCCCTTTCTTCCTCCCTGCTTTCCTCCCCCTCTCTCCTCCCTGCCTTCCTCCCTCCCTCCCTCCTTCCCCCTCTCCCTCCCTCCCTTTGCTCCTTCCTTTGTTCCAGCTCCTTGCTTCAGTGGTCACCACAGCACATCTGCCCTTTGCTGACCACTGACTAGGTGATTAGGATCGTATTGAATAGTCCCATGGGAGGGCCCTATCATTGCCTAGGGTCTTGCCTAGAAGGAACTGGAGGCTTAGGAAGATGCCTCATAGGAATATCTCCCCTAAAATTTAGACTCAGGTCTGATTAGCCACAGTTCACCCTTCCCACAGTCTGTTAACTCAGTGGCTATCAGAAATACGTATTAGCTAGATTAGGGAATCTATTAACTGAAAGGCTATGGGAACATATGTATTAGCTATATTAGGGAATTTCTCACAAGTTTAGGTGCGTGTATCTTATCAACCAAACCTCTAAAGGCACTAATGAGAGATGGCCCAGTGGTTAGGAGTACCAGCTGCTCTTGCAGAGGACCCGGATTTGCTTCCCACCCAACATGGCAGTTTACAACTATCTGCAAATCCAGTTCAAGCAGCTCTGATGCCCTCTTCTGGTCTCCCTGGGCACCAGGCCCACATGTGGTATATGTATATATACATTCAGGCAAAGCACTGATACACATAAAAGAAAAATAAAATCTTCCTTTCTTTTTTTAAAGACTTTTATTTATTATTATTATATGTAAGTACACTGTAGCTGTCTTCAGACACACCAGAAGAGGGCATCAGATCTCATTACGGATAGTTGTGAGCCACCATGTGGTTGCTGGGATTTGAACTCAGGACCTCTGGAAGAGCAATCAGTGCTCTTAACAGCTGAGCCATCTCTCCAGCCCCCAAATAAAATCTTTCTAAACAAGCATTAAAACTGGGCGTAGTAGTGCATGCCTATAATCCTAATACTAGGGAGGCAGAGGCAGAGGCAGTTGGATCTCTGTGAGTTCGAGGCTAGGGAACTCTACATAGTGAGTTTCAGGACTGCCAGGGCTATGTAGTGAGACCCTATCTCAAAAGAACAACAAGCTGGGCAGTGGTGGCGCACACCTTTAATCCCAGCACTTGGGAGGCAGAGGCAGGCAGATTTCTGAGTTCGAGGCCAACTTGGTCTACAGAGTGAGGTCCAGGACAGCCAGGGTTACACAGTCTCAAAAAAAAAAAAAAAAAAAAGGCATTAAAATTATGAAACATGCTATTTAGTGTATGCTCTTTGCTTGACAACAAAGCAGCTCGTGTGCTTCTCATGTTGTCTGCACAGTCTACAGAAGTGTGGGGCCCCTGACCCCTGCATAACCTGAGCACTGCCTTTTTGGGAACACATTGTAAGCCATAATCAACGGCAAAGGGACCTTTGGATTTAGCTAGAAGACACCACCCAGAGACCTGCCAGCCCTAGGTCTGGTTTCAGGGCAAAGCTCTTGGGCCCCGAGAAAAGCCGTGAGAATCACAGGGACCCCACACAGGGCAAGCGTTGTTTCTGTGGACACAAGAAGAAAGAACAGGATTATAATAAAGAACTAACCAGCAGACTGCAATTTGAGATGAGCCTGGGGAGGGCCGGGTGGAGTAACAGCTGAGGCCTGCCATGTGCTCTCACAAAGCCCCTGCTACCCCAAGATAGAAAAGGCATTTGATCAACAGCCGTCAATCATGTCAACCCAGGCAGGAATCTAGAAATCGTCTTTAAATAAAGCTGTCCCTCCTTCATGTAGCTTGCTCTCATTGCCAGGAGGATGCCTGATTAAATGTCCCTGATAAACTTTGCTATTCTAAAGCTTTGCTGTGTGCACGCAGCAGGCAAGAGCCGCACCACCCTAGAGTCAGGCTGTCAGATATAGCCTCTCTCTGCATGGGTCTTTAACCAAGCATCTTGGGGGTGGGGGGAGCTGCCTGTGAAGAACAGACCCAGGAAGCAAGGGGGAGGGTTCTAGGCCTGCTGGCTCTGTCCAGGGTAGAGGGTTAGGGGATACATACTTGAGTTGAAACAGTCTTAGTAAGCTAGGCCAGGTATGATGGGTGACACCTTTGATCCCAGCACTAGGGAGGCAGAGCTCTGAGTTTGAGGCTGGCCAAGGAAACATGGTAAGACCCAGTCTCAACAAAACAAAACAAAGTCAGGCGGTGGTGGCGCACGCCTTTAATCCCAGCACTTGGGAGGCAGAGGCAGGCAGATTTCTGAGTTCGAGGCCAGCCTGGTCTACAGAGTGAGTTCCAGGACAGCCAGGGCTACACAGAGAAACCCTTTCTCAAAAAATCAAAAAAACAAATCAAAACAAAACAAAAACAAAACAAAAAAAACCAAAATAAAACAAAAACTAATTATGGTAATTCAGTGGGCACTAGAATAGAATATGAGAGGGCTTTCTTCTACCTTCTTTTCCAAATTTGTATTCAGAATTACTATTATTGTTGTTGTTGTTAATGTTACTATTATTATTTTAAATTTTATATGTATGGGTATTTTGACTGCCTGTGGTTTAGCACCATGTGTATGCAGTGCCCACAGAGGCCAGAAGATGCCATCTGATGTCCTGGAACTCAAGTTATAAATGGGACTCAAGTTAAGAACATTGTGAGTCACCAAGTGGGTGCTAGGAGTCTAACTCAGGTCCTTTGGAAGAACAGGCAGTGCCCTTAACTGCTGAGCCATCTCTCCAGTTCTGCATAATGTGCTGAGGTTAACCACAAAAATCTGGGGCAGGGGAAATAAATGGCTCAGGGGTCAATGGCTCGCTGCAGAAGACTAAGGAACAGAGCTCAGGTCTCTAGAATCCACATAAAAGCCAGGTAGGCTCCCATAGTTCCAGCTCCTAGGAGGTGGAGACGGATCCCCAGAGCAAGCTGGCTAGCTAGACTAGCCACACCAGTGGGTTCCTAGTGGACTGAGAGCCCTGTCCCATCGAGTAAGGAGGGAGAGCAACCAAGGGTGGTTCCTGACGTCTACACTGGGCTTGCAAACTCGCTGCATCTACATACATACATACAAACACACATATGTGAGAACACATACACACACACACACAGGTGGGGAAAAAATGAGCCATATACAGGCTAGTAAGATGGCTAGTGAAAGTGCTTACTGTTAGAAACTATAAGATCTTTGTGAGTTTGGCGTTTGAGGCTAGCCTTGTCTACAGAGTGAGTTTCAGGATAGCCCGGGGTACACAGAAAAACCCTGTGTTGAAAACATTTTTTTTTTTTTTCAGAAAAGCCATCGGATCTAAGATCAAATCCACACCTATGCAAAAGTTGGGCATGGCTACACATTCCTGCCACCCCGGTTTCCGCAGGCTAGCTAGCCTAGCTGAACTGGTAAACGTTAGGTTCAGTGAGAGAGTCTATAAAAAATAAATAAAGAGATGGAGAGCCGTGGGAAACATCTGATGTGCTCCTCTGGGCTCTGCACATTAAGAATATGTGCTCTCTCTCTCTCTCTCTCTCTCTCTCTCTCTCTCTCTCTCTCTCTCTC
>JADRCD010189255.1:0-13700 GCA_019843815.1 Montemys delectorum
GAGTGTCTCCAGTTCGGTGCTGGAAGAGCTGGGAGAAGGGGCTTGTGTGGTGAGCGTGGATGATGGAGGTGACCCTGGAGGAGAGAGGTCTGTTCTTAGTGCTGTCATGATGAGAGGTGAGAGACGATCTGTGTTAAAGTCAGAGGTGGATCCATTCACTGCATGATGACCCGGGGCCTCTTTAGTTGGGAGAGCCCACAGAGAAACTGTCCCATTTGCCTTTTCATTTGTCCAGAAAATGGCTGCTGCCCTGTCCCCCTTTTGCTGAGGAAATGTCCAAATTGTAGGAGGAGGATTAGGAAGTTTGCTTGAGAGATGTGTGGCTGCATCAGGAAGGTACTCATCATGGTCATCTTCCTTGGATGTGGGTGCCTCTGGGGCAGGGGCTGGAGAGGCATGATCTTTATTGGGCAGGAGGACAGTAAGCAGGGAGAGAGGGGCGCCTGCCCCCTTCAGTGGTGATCCAAGAGCTGCCTCAGAATGGACCGTTTGCCCTTGACTGAGTGTAATGAGAGGCCGAGGAGGTGGCACCAAAGAGGAAGGTTTGTTTTCTGGGGAGAGGGTGGGCTTTCTGGAATTCTCTGGCACTTCTGACAAATGTGGCCAGTTAGCAAAACTATTTGTAGGAGGAACAGAGGCTAGCTCTCTGCCGGTCATCACTGACTCTGCAGTCTGGAAACGTGGGGCCCAGGCCTCATAGCTTGCTGCCATTGTGCGCAGATAAATGGGCAATGATTCTGCACTGTGCCCTCTGACAGGCCCTACTGTGTGGACTGGCTGGGTGGGTACAGGACTTGAAGCCTCTTCCAACATGGACCATGAGGAGGTTCCACCTGGAAGGCCTCCAGGGGCTAGGGAAGGGAGAGACAGGTGGTCTAGTTCTGCCATGGAGCTCAGAACCCCAGGCGTAGAGGAAGCTGCCACGTGGGGACTCTCTGATGGGGACAGCTCAGAGTACTGCTTTGTTGAGGATGTAGAAAAGTCTAGGAGAGGGGTACTTATGAAAGTTTGGGCATTTCTGGATGGAAAGAGTTTTGTTTTATGAAAAAATGGGTTTAGGATATTAACTGGGCTCTGACCTGAAGAGGAGTCAGCTGGTGTCATTTGGGGAAACAAAGGCACTTTGGTGGGATGCTCTACTGGCTTAGGAGGGGTGATGGAATGCAGTGAATCAGGGGCCAATGAAGATGATGATGGTGGAGGGAGAAGAAGAAAGCTGTCTGACCTCAACGGATGCTTTGAAAGGGAAGGCATCCCTACCAGGGGCTGTGATAGGGAGGTAGAGCTCGAGGTGGCTGATGGGGCTGGAGGTAATGGGGGAAGCATGCTGGTGCGAGGCAAACCTGGCATGTCTGCTGCTTCTCTTCCCCCTTCAGGCCTTGTTTGGACCAGAGTCTCAGTGGGGTCCTTGGCAAGATCCAGGGAGGCGCTATGTCCGCTTCCTTGGTAAAGGGATGAAGAGAAGTCCACATGAGCCCTGGTCCTACGGTATGCCTTGAGCAGAGGTGTCTGGGATAGCTGTGGCAAGGTTGTGTTGTCAAGAGGCTGTCCCAGCACATTCTTGATTCTGTCTGCTGCCGAGGAAGACTTGACTTCCAAAAAAGGCCATGTTGGTGAAATTGGTAACAATTTCCCAAGGGGAAAGGACTCTGAGGTCGGAGTGACATGTATCTGTAGATTGTCTGTCCCTGTGAAAGAAAGCATCCACATGAGACATGGGATCAGGATGCGGCTGCAATGGGCAGAAGCTGGAGACAAGGAGCAGGCAAGACAGGCCCTGCCTGGCCACAGTCCTTCCTCTTATCACAGAACCTCTGTGAAACAAATCAAACAAGGAACGAAGTAAATACAGTGTGTTGCGGGAAACCCACAGGGCAGTGCTATAAAAATTAGTGTTTGATGAAGGAATTTTTTTGAGACAGGGTCTCACTATGTAATTCACAGACATTCACCTGCTTCTCCCTCCCACTGCTGGGAGTAATGCATGTTCCACCACACCTGGTTGATGAAGGGATTTTTAAATAACATCGTGGGAGACACTCATGTATTTAAATTGTTCTCTATCACTTACTAGGCTTAAAGCATGCAAAAAAAATCAGAAAGATATGGCTGTCTGCAGCTAGCAAATGATAACACAATAGACATGACCCAAGAACCCATGATGCACAGTGCTGAAGAAGGACTGTTCTCCATGAATGTGAAAATATATTCAAGGAAATATCTCAAGGATAAATGGCTTCAATAGAATGTTTTTCTCTTGGGTTTAAAAGGATTCCTGGTTCTTTGTTCATTGATGTGTCAAGGAGTAGAAGAGATTTCTTTCACATTAGGTTATTTCCAAAAGAAAAATTATTCATATTCCACCTAGGACAAGAGACACCTCTCAAAAGGGCTAGTGTCACTAGAAGCACCTGCTGAGACTAGAACTGTCATCACAATGTATGATGCCCAGCAGGAAGGTGAGGAGAGATGGACAGATAGGAGTGACTGACACTCAGCAGGAAAGGAGGGCATGGAAGATAGAAGTCTTGATGGCACATGTCCTGCTCTATGATGACCCCTTCCTGGCTCCCCTGGGTTGACGGTGCAAAAGGTAACTAAATATTCTTAGCTAATATTTCTCTTCTTACAACGCCCCCCCACGTGGTGTGTGTGTGTGTGTGTGTGTGTGTGTGTGTGTATGTGTGTGTGTATGTGTGTGTGTGTGTGTGTGAGAGAGAGAGAGAGAGAGAGACAGAGAGAGAGAGACAGAGAGAGAGAGAGACAGAGAGAGAGAGAGAGACAGAGAGAGAGAGTATCCATGCATGTGGGTGTGTAAGGGTATCCATGTATTTGGAGGCCAGACACCACCCTTGGGTGCCATTTGTTTCTCAAGAGCTATCCACAGTTCTTTGAGACAAGATCTCTCACTGGGACCTAGAACTTGCCAAGTAAGATGGACTAACTAGCCAGAGAGCCCCAGAGATCAATCCTCCTGTCTCCACATCCCCCATGCTGGAATTACAAGCATGCACCAGTGTGCTTAGCTTTTTACTGGCCTCTGGAGAACAAACTCAATTAGTTCCTCTTGTTTCAGGGGCAAGGACTTTACCGACTGAGTGGTCTCCTCAGGCTCTAATGCTTTAAGAGTTTTAAATGAGAGGAATGATACTTGAGCAGATTTCTACACTCTTTGTGAAAACATTAGAGCCATTTGATAGAATCCGTTTATTAGGAATTCAGAAAGTCTGGTTGATATAGATCTTCAGCCACCTAGAGTTGGGCATGTGTCTCTGGCCTTGGTTGCATATATAAGGAGAACAGACCCAGTCACTACTCCACCCAGCTCCTGTGTGGGGAGCAAATAAACTCAGGGAGGTGGAGGGACCAGATGTCTGTCACAGCCTGGGCTTGCTTGTTTAAGGTAAGAGGAGCTGTGGGCCAGGCGGTGGTGGCGCACGCCTTTAATCCCAGCACTTGGGAGGCAGAGGCAGGCGGATTTCTGAGTTCAAAGGCCAGCCTGGTCTACAGAATGAGTTCCAGGATAGCTAGGGCTACACAGAGAAACCCTATCTCGATAAAACAAACAAACAAACAAAACAACAACAACAAAAAAAGGAGCTGTGGACCACAGAAGGGGACACCCTCTGCTGGAAGAGCACAAAAGCAGGTCTACTGGTATGAGGGGTCTTCCCTCTCAGGGCTAGGCTGCATCTCCAGTTACTTTTCTCAGGGACTGGATTTTGCCAACTGAAAAAAAAAAAAAAAAAAAAACAGAACAAGTGGAGAAAGTCTTATAATAGGAAAACTTTTCGAATACGCAACAGCTGACAAAAAGCTGAGCTGTAATTGTCTTCTGAGATAGCTTTTCCAGTTCCCTCTTGTGTAGCTTGGGAAAGGAAGGGTGGACGGCACCTTGCACCCTAAGTAAGAACATGTGTATAACTTTCTTTTTGATCCTCGGTGCTCTTGTGGTTTCCCTTTTTCTTTTCTTAATAAAATTTTAAATTATTTCATTTTTATTTTATATGTATGGGTATTTTGCCTGTATGTATCGGTGCATACCACATGCCTGTCTGGTGCCCATAGAAGAAAGTGTCAGATTCCTGGAACTGGAGTTTCAGATGGCTCTGAGCCACCATGTAGGTAGGTACCAGGAATCGAAAGAGTAACAAGTTCTCTTAATCTCTGAGTCATCTCTCTAACTCTGTATTCTTGTTTTTAAATGTTTCCAATAGCTGGGATTGAGATATAAGAAATTGGCCTCAAGTCATTTTAAGGGGTTGGCAGGTTCAAACCCACACTGCCAACATCCTCAATGGGATTGTTACATTTTGTAAGGAGACCAAGGTCTTCTGAGTGAGCCGTCCTCAAAGGCTTCAAAGGCTCCTTAGAGCCACATCAGAACTCTTGGGCCTCTATCTGCAGGTCCCCAGGTTCCCTAGGCAAAGGCACCTTCAAGGGACAATGGGAGTAGGAGGCATATGGCTCCAGGACACTTAAGTCTACATAGCATTTTACAGAGGTCCCCACTCTTCTTAGGACGTGCGTCATGGTTTACAGTGGAAGTTGTGCTTCAGTGTTACCACAAGGACTTCTCAAAAGCAGCTGCAGTTTCACATGGAAGGCACATAGCATGGCTTTCATCCTCCTCACTCCCACTCCGTGTCATGTCCCACACAGCCTGTGGAGTGTTTGCATCTAACCATGTTGTGATGCACGTGACTGAACAGAATATCTATCCAATATAATTTTACATTTTGCTATTTTACAGTTATGTTTTAGAATCTTTCTTAATGATTTAGATGTCAAGTGATAGGATCCCTGTGTGCTTTTATTAAAAGAGATTCAGCCGTTGATTGGATTCCAGAGTCAAACCAAACTTGTCTTGTTTCAAAGACATAGACTGGTAATGAAGAAGGATGTTTAGGCCAAGCAGCTTTTGCCTTTAGCAAAATGACCTCTTACAGCCATGCTGCAAACAGGAGGAACAAGTGCTAGGAGGAAACATGGGTTCACTGACCACAACCAGAGGAGGCTGATGAAAAACCCCAGACTAATGTAAGAAAGACAGCCTCTGTGGGGTTGTTTCTTCTGACTAGAATTCAGGGTTTCCCAAGGGAGCCTTTACTCTCCCACACAATTCCCAATGGGGAAGGAAGTAAACTATGAACGATTTTAAGAAGTGCCATCTGCTGTGCTCTGGTGTGACACGAATTAATACTATCTCTACCTTCTGAGTACACGAAATCATGAAGCCTCATGAATGAATGTCTTAAAATACCATGATGATTGGCTGGGCACCATGTGATGAGCTCCTAAAGTTATCAGCAAAAACAACAAGCATGACTTTTGGCTGAGACATTTAATGTTGAAGGAAGACACTCTAGAGATCACTCTCTGGGCCAGTGACATGTCTCAACAGATGAAGGCATGTGACACCAAGCCTGACAACTTGAATCAACAATGTGTGTGTGCAGGCATATAGAGGTCAAAAGATAACTTTTGGGCATCGTTTTCTGTCCTACTATGTGGGTCCTGAGAATCGAACTTGAGCCATCTGGTTTGATGGCCGTCTCTTTTTATGCCATCTTGCTGTCTCCAAATGTTGAATATTTTAATTCAACTGACTTCTCAGTATTTAACCCTTGGAATATATGTTGGATATTTCTCAAGCACTGTTGACTTCAGAATGCAGTAACTTTAAAAAAGCTATCAATGACATACATAAAGCTGAAGGAGAAGCCATATTCACTGATTAGCAAGTGATATCCACTTAAAAGAAGATTGGTGTGAAGAACTGCAGAGAACAGTATCAGAGGCATGTCAACTAACTGAAATTACTGGTAGATGAAGACACAGAGTATGTATTAACACACAGGCTTATCTGTGTTCAAAACTTCCTTATGCAGAAGTGATTGTGGGGGAATCTCCCTTTAAAAATAATTTACTTTCTGGCTAGAACGTCATGTACAATATTGAATAGGCAGGGAAAGAGTGGGCAGCTTTGTCTAGTCCCTGATTTTAGCAGGATTGCTTCAAGTTTCTCTCCATTTAGTTTGATGTTGGCTACTGGTTTGCTGTATACTGCTTTTACTATGTTTAAGTATGGGCCTTGAATTCCTGATCTTTCCAGGACTTTTATCATGAAGGGGTGTTGGATTTTGTCAAATGCTTTCTCAGCATCTAATGAGATGATCATATGTTCTTTTCTTTGAATTTGTTTATGTAGTGAATTATGTTGATGGATTTTCGTATATTAAACCATCCCTGCATCCCTGGGATGAAGCCTACTTGATCATGATGGATGATTGTTTTGATTGTGGATGCCAGCAAGTGCTAGCTGACAGGAGCCTGATACAGCTCTCTCCTGAGAGTCTCTGACAGTACCCAATTAATACAGAATTAGAGGCTCACAGCCATCCATTGGACTGAGTACAGGGTCCCCAGTGAAGGAGCTAGAAAAAGGACCCAAGGAGCTGAAGGGTTTGCAGCCCCTTAGGATGAACAACAATATGAACTAACTAGTACTCTCAGAGCTCCCAGGGACTAAACCACCAACCAAAGAGTACACATGGTGGGACTAATGACTCTAGTAGCATATGTATAGCAGAGGATGGCCAAGTCGGTCATCAATGGGAGGAGAGGTCCTTGGCCCTGTGAAGGTTCTATGTCCCAGTGTAGGGGAATGCCAGGGCCAGTAAGCAGGAGAGGGTGTGGTGGTGAGCAGGGGTAGGGGGAAAGGGAACAGGGGTTTTGTTTTTGTTTTTTTATTTTATTTTATTTTATTTCCTTTTTTCAGAGGGGAAACTGGGAAAGGAGATATTGTATGACATGTAAATAAAGAAAATAACTAATAACAAATTTACTTTCTGTATAGGAGGAGCTAACTGAAGTTCACCATGAGCCTGAAGAAATTCAACATAGCAAGACAAAGATCTCAGCCTATAGTCAAAATTCTGCCATTCTTAAACTAAAAGGTATTTCATACATTGAAATTCACATCTGTATATAAGCTATAGACCATAGGCAATGAAACAAGCATTCAGTTGCCTATTACACAGAAGAACAGAGCCCAGTCCCAAGAGATTCTATGCTCTCTTCTAACCTCTGTGGGTACTTATATATGCAAGAGAGAGAAAGAGAGAGAAAGAGAGAGGGGGGAAGAGAGAAAAAGATTGATTGAGATGTAAAAAATTGAAAATAGCCAGGTGGCAGTATCACACACCTTTAATCCCAGCACTTGGAAGGTGGAGGCAGGTGGATCTTTGTGAGTTCAAGGCCAGCCTGGTCTACAGAGTTAGTTCCAGGATAGCCAAGGCTAAAAACAGTGAAACCCAGTCTTGGAAAAAAAAACCCAAATAATAATAACAGTAGTAGTAGCAGCAGTAATAATAATAATAATAATAATAATAATAGTAATAATAGTAAATCTCAGGAAAAGAACAAAGAAATTAATTATATATAGGCAAGAACTTCCTGTCTAGAAATCCAAGTAGTAATGGAAATAGTTCAAGAATTGGCAGACATTATTACATGAGATTGAAAAGCTCTACACAGCAAAGGAAAGAATTGGCTGAGTGGACAAAGAGCTTACAGAAGGAGAGCAAGCCAGCCATGCTTCAATCTAGATCCAGATCTGTTACATCTGGATAGTGCATTTAGACTCTATGAAGAACTGCAAAATTAAACAGCACAAACACGAAGCTGCCAGTCAATAAATGGGTCAATGAGCTAAAATCATCTCAAAAGAAGAAATACAAGTATCCAACAAATAATTATTGTAACATCCAACATCCAACCATCAGGTAAATTAAAACTACTTAAAGGTTCTGTATCACCACAGGCAGAGTAACTGTCATTTAAAAAGCAACAAGGAGGTAAGGAAGTAGAAACCCTTATATATGACTGTCGGTGAAAATGTAGATTGGTGAAGCCACTATATAAATCAATATGGACAGTTATCAAAAAATAAAAAATAGAACTACCATATGACCCACATACAGAATTCCTGGGTATAAAACTAAAGGACGTCTGTATCTCACCACTGAGACACCCACCCAGCCATGTCTGTTACTGTCCTATTTCCAATAGCAAGGACATTGAACCAGCGTAGGTGTCCATTAGCAGAGAGCAGATAATAATTATTCACCTGTAAAGAAAAAGGAAATGTACATAGAAACATGCGGAACTAGAAAATAAATGCTCTGAGAGGTAACCCAGGCAACAGGTAGCACAAACGCCACGTGTCCCCTCCCCTACATAGGTCCTGGCTTCTATGTGTTTACATCGAATGTCTACATGTGTGGGGAATGAGGGTGGATGGAGGCCATGAAACTAGAAAGGAGCCATGAGAGGGGAGTTGAGGCTTTAGGTAAGGGAGGTGGGAGGATAATAGAAACTGTGACATGGAGGTGGGGAGGAGAACACTGGGGACAGAGGGGTACCACAGGGAGATGGGGAGAGAGGAGCACAAAGAAGAGGCTTAGACAAACTTAGCGTGTATGAAGGGGTCAAAAGGGATCTATCATTGTGTGTAGTGATTCAAAAATAAAACATTAAATTAAAATTCTAAAAGTGAGTTAGGATCCAGCCGTGGCTCTTCGTACTGGTCCACCAGTATGACATTTGAGCATCACATTAAGAAACTGACATGGGGGCTGGCAAGATGCCTGTCTTAAGTACTTTCCTATTGCTGTGACGAGACACCATGACCAAGGCAACTCACAGAAGAAGAGATTAGTTGGGACTTACAGTTTCAAAGGGTTATTAATTAGAGTGTATGAGCATCAAGGCAGGCAGGCAGGCATGGCACTGGAACAGTAGATAAGAACTTACATCTTAATGCATAGGCACAGGACAGAGAACGCTAACTGGGGAGTGGGAATAATGTGGGCATGTGAAGCCTCAAAGCCCAACCCCAGAAGTATACCTTTACCAACAAGGCCATATCTCCTTGTCCTTCCCAAATATTTACACCAACTAGGGACCAAGTATTCAAATATATGGGGGCCATTCTCATTTAGACCACCAAAATGACTCAGTGGGTTAAGGTGCTTGCTACCAAGCCTGATGGCTCAATTTGATCCCTGGAACCCACATAATGGATGGAGAGAACCAATCCCCAAAATTTGCCCTCTGACTTCCACACACACCACACCATGCATGAATCCCCAATAAGTATACAATAAAAGCAATAAGTAAACAAAAAGAGCAAGTACAGACTAGAGAAGTTGAGAGTAGAATGGTGGTTACAAACGGCCAGGAGATTAGGAGTGGGGAGGGATGGGAGAGGTTGGTCAGTGGTACTAAGTTAAGGTTAGACAGAAGCAGAATGTCCTGGTGTACTGCTGCCTAGTACACTGGCCAGAGCTAATGATAACATGCTGTACATTCCACAAAAGCTAGAAGAATAGACTTCATTTGTTTCACCATAAATATTCAGGAGATGTATTTAACCTAGTTTTAAAATTATGCAATGTATCTATGCATCAGAACATGATGTGGCATCTGATTAACGTGCACCACTTTCATGTTTTCACATATCAATTAAATTTAAAGGCTTTAGTATTTTATTTTACATGAGAATGTGTGTTTTGCTTGGATGTGCATCATTGCATGCAGTACCTGGGGGAAGCAAGAAGAGGGTGTCAAAACCCCTGGCACTGGAATTACAGGTTGCTGAGCTGCCATGTGGATGCTGGGAACCCAACTCAGGTCCTCTGCAAGAGCAGCAAGCATTTTTAAATGCCCAGCCATTTCTTAAGTACCCTAAATGCACATTCAAATAGAGGATACATTCTAGGGGATGATCTTGGTGGAGATCTTACCTTGTAAAGGAGGAAAGCATCTTGCAAAGAGGGGGTCCCTGTCTGCCTGCACTGAGATCCCAGGTGACACGCAGAGCTCTGTGAGGGTTAAAGCCTAGCCCCCTGAAGTATCAGTGTTGTCAAAAGACTGTGTACAAAGAGCTTATCTCTGAGGATGAAGATAGAATCTTGAGTTAAATATAAAATTGGATGACTAGAGCCTTCCTTCAAGAGGCATGTTGGCTGAGTGTTTGTATGTGTCATTGACCTTAGGGACTCATTTTATCTTTCTCTGTTGTGAGGGCTGTCACAAACATTTAAAGAGACTCGTTGACAGGAATCAGAATCTCTCTGACACACATGGGAAAGCTTTTCTGAAACATTTATTTATTTGTATTCGTGCATGTCCTTTATCAAGCCCCTACACTCCTAGTGCATTCTCCTAAGGATTGTACATCTACAGGCTACAGTAGCCTCATGTTTACATTTGTGAAGATGTCAACATTACATCCATATCTCCTATAGATCAGTACATTCCATGAAGCCAGAGGCCATGTTTTCTTCCTCCAAGACATTGTTTACTCCAGAGTGTGGCATATAGCAGTCATTTGCTGGGGGTCAGGGAGGAGAAGAGAGAAGGGAAGAAATGAAGGAAGGGAGGAAGAGATGAATCAGTCTGAAATATGTACATTCAGGTACATGCAGTAGTGATGAGCTCATTAATTTTAACTAGCACATTGTGTTTTCCACAGTTTTCTCAATTAGAGGAATCTCTCTTTTATTATTAAGCTATAATCTCTCTTCCCCTGGTCCTGGTTCTGCTATTAAATAACACATCCAAAAAGTTTTCCCATGGCTGGTCAGATGGCTTATGGGTAAAGGCATCGCTTACCATGGAGCCTAATGACCTGAGCTTGATCTCCAGGCTACATATGGAGTAAAGAGAGAACTGACCCTTGCAAGCTACCCTCTGACCCACACATCTGTCTTCATGGAATAATCTATCAGGGAAGCAGGGAAGGACACCACTGAGAAAGTATCAAGACCCAAAGAACAAGGGAATGTAAAAATGTTCCATGTAGAGGAACAAGTATATGTATGCAAAGACCCTGCAACAGAAAACAGAATTAAGAACACAAGGAATCGGGGCTGGAGAGATGGCTCAGTGGTTAAGAGCACTGGCTCTTATGCCTGAGGACCCAGGTTCAATTTCTAGTACCCCCATGGTGGCTCACACCTATCTCTAACCCCAGTTCTGGGGGACCTGACAGCCTCTTCTGTCAGTGGACACACATAATGCACAGATATACATCCAAACAAAGCACCCATACATATAGACTAAAATTAAAATAAAAATTAATACAAGAAGGTAGCCAATAGTTTTATCAGACGAGTGAGGGTAGACATAGTGTGGGATAAAACCTCAGGTGTGGGTGTTCACTGGATCATAGAGTTTCATGGGTTTCAGTTTGGTGGAAAGGGCTGGGGAGTAGGGAATATTCAGGAGCAAAGTCGTGTTTTGGAAGAAACATTCTATCTCTGGATTGAGGAACAAACTGGCAAGAGTAGACAGCAGCAGAACAGTTAGGAAACACCTGCAAAGGTCCAGCAGAGGATGGCAGGAAAGCTGCAAAGAAAGGTGGCCCAACACTCCCTTGTGGCCCCTGCAGTCTTTAGAATTTTTGATTCCAGTATTTCCCTAAACACTTTTGTGTGCATGCATGTGGCAGTCCTTTTAATGGCTGCAATTTTTCTTTTATGGCTCTGAGTGGGAGGTTTCCTCCTCCCCCTTGAATCTGAGTGGACCTGAGTTTGTTCTGCCAACTAGAGTGTGGCACAATAATGCCACATGGCTTTTAAAGCTATGTCATAAAAGACCACACAGCTGCAGCTGAGTCCCTTGGAAGTCTCCCTCTCTGTCCTGGAACTCGGGGGTCACTCTGGACAGCCCATGCCACAGGCAGACGGTATTCCCGACTAAATCAAGCACCTCAGCCAGTCAGCATACACACTTGATAAAAGCAGCCTCTAGACCATTCTGCCCTCAGCAATTTAAATCTCTCCAGCTGTGTAAGTCTTTCCACCGAGTGCCTGGACACCAGGAAGCAGAGATAAGCTGTCTCCACTGTGCACTAACTAAATTCCCAAATCATGGGCATGTTAAAGTGGGTATCATCAACACCGAGAGAAGAGTGGGGAGCTGGGCAGCAAGAATCACTGGCATAGCACATGTGGGGTCGGGTCCTTCATTTCCAGTAACTGGGTTTGTATAGCCTTTATTAGATTCTTGACAGGTTCAAGGAAAAAAAAAGATACCTTTTGTATCACTGAAAATTTATTTTAGAACAATGTCTTTGCTAATTAAACAAATTCATCTGTATTGCTCCTGTCTAAAGAAAATACTGGGACAAAGAGTAGAGCAGAGACTGAAGGAAAGGCCATCCAGAGACTGCTTCACCTGGAGATCCATCTCATATGCAGCCACCAAACCCAGACACTATTGCTGGTGCCAAGAAGTGCTTGCTGACAGGAGCCTGTTATAGCTGTCTCCTGAGAGGCTCTGCCAGATCCTGATCAGTACAGATGTGTGGATGCTTGCAGCCAACCATTGAATGGAGCAGAGGGACCCCAGTGGCGGGGCTGTGGGAAAGACTGAAGGAGCAGAAGAGGTTTGCAACCCCATAGGAAGAACAACTATATCCATCAACCAGACTCCTCCAGAGCTCCCAGGGACTAAACCACCAATGAAAGAGTACACATGGAGGGACCCATGGCTCCAGCTGCATATATAGCAGAGGATGGCCTTGTCTGGCATCAAAGGGAGGGGGAGGCCCTTGGTCCTGGGAAGGCTTGATGCCCCAGCGTAGGAGAATGCTAGGGCAGTGGGGCAGGAGTGGGTGGGTGGGTGGAGGAGCACCCTTGTGGAGGCAAGGGGTAGGGGTGGGGTGGGGGATTCTCAGAGAGGAAACTGGGAAGGGGGATAGCATTTGAAATGTAAATAAACAAAATACCAATAAAAATTTTAATAAAAGAAACCCTACAAACAGAAGAAATGTTCTTTTTTTCTACGTTTTATGGTAGGTGTGTGTATGTGTTGTGTGTATGCTTATGCATGTGGATGTATGTGTTGTATGTATGTGTACCCACACGTGGATATATGTGTGTGTGACCATGCATGTTGGAGGCCTACATTGATCTCAGGAGTTATCTTTAATGGCTTTCCACCTTATTCATCAACCAGGTCTCACTCAAACCCAGAGCTCACTGATATGGCTAGTCTTGCTATCTAGCCTGCTCTGTGAATACCCTGTCTCTACCTTCTGAGGCTAGAGTTACAGGTTGTGGACCCCTCAAGGACCCACCAGGCATTTACACGGGTTCTAGGGATCCAAACCCAGGTACTCACACTTGCCTAGCATTTAGCCACTGAACCATTTCCCTAGCCCAGAGGAACATTTTAAAAGTAAAAAATGAGAAATTATATGGTATTTATTAATAAAAGGAAACAGATAGGGATGGTGGAACACACCTATGATTCTAGGACTCAGGAGGAGGATGCAGGAAAAATGAGGATTTGAGGCCAGCCTTGGCTACAAACATACTGTGTCTGGGCTAAATGAGACACTGTCTCAAACATAAATAAATAAATAGAAGGGGAGGTAAATTTAGAGACACATTGTAGAAAGTTTAAGACACACAAAAGAAGGCCAGGAGATGAAAGTCCATTGCAGGATATGTCTGGCCAGTTCTGAGATGGCCATCACGGTCCACTGCTGGTCATTCCTTTTGTGATATCCCTCCTAGAGACCGAGAGGGACTTGTGTCTTTTTTTTTTTAACTTAGTTCAAGTTTTTATTTAGCAACAGTGTAGAAAAACTTCCCAAAAATGTCTTAGCATCCAGGATTATATTT
>JADRCD010189256.1:0-59066 GCA_019843815.1 Montemys delectorum
CGCAGGGCCTCGCGGCGGCGGCGCCAGCTGCGCGGGGCGGAGGCGGGGGCGGCGCGGGGGCGCGGGCGGCGGGAGCGAGCGCGGAGGCCGCGTGGCGCCGCGTCACTTACCGGCCAGGGCGCGGGGCGGTCGCCGAGTCCTCGGGGCGCGCAGCCCGGTGTGCTCGCTCCGCCATGATTGCTTTGTTTCGCTAATTGAACCCGCGCTCGCGCTCCCCGCTGCCCGGTCTCTGCGCTCGCTCGCGCCGATTTGTCTGTCTTTCCCCCTCGGTCTGTTCGGCTCTGCTGCGGCTAGCTGTGGATGGCGAAGTTGCGGGTGCACGGTGCAGGGAGTGCGGTGGTGGGTTTGTAAATACAGGTGAGGCGATCCCCAAATCTCGGCTGAGGTGTACTTGCTGGAGGAGGGAGGGGTGCGTCTCACCCTCCCCCACGCAGGAGAGTAGCCTTCGTGGAAAGTACCAGAACATTCACCTCTGCTCACCCCTTTCTTTCCGCCAAATTCTCACCCACCCAAGTTCTCTGGCATATGTGGACTACTCAGAAACAATAGGTTCCACGTTTACTCCGAAAACCTCAAATATAAGTTATGTACAGCCGTGGAAGGGCTGCTGAACACCACACCAAGGGGCACATGGTCACTGGAGTAACCTTCTGGAGCTACTTCAACTCTACCAAAAAAAAAAAACTGAATTCAAACTAGACCGTGGAAAGTTCCACAGGAGCTTGAGGGCTCAGCTTGCCATTTGTAGAAGTACTAGTGCCTGGGGCATTATTGTCCAAATATAGAGTGAGCTTAAAACTTTAGGGACATATGTTAGTCTGGGAAGAAAGACTTAAGCCCCTGTTCCATATCTGGTTGAGAGTACATTGAATATTAATCTGGTTAAGAGTGCATTGAATACTAGTTTTGACTGTAGTTAATACAGACATTATTTGGTTTAGATTGATAATGTGATGTGGGAAATCTGAAATAAATTTATTTCTAGGCCTGTGGCCTCATTGAAAAGGTTAGTATTCCATTCTCACTTCTATCTATACTACAGTGTTGAGACCAAAACATTTCAGTGTTTGAATTTTTCATTAAGAACAGTTGAAACTTACCCATATCTTGCCGTAAAACCCACCTTTATGTTCTTCTTGTATTAGCCTCATTACAGGAAGTTACTACCGTACCCATGTTTCTTTTTGTGTATAAAGGACTCAAAAGTAGAGTAATATCACCCATACATTTGGATCAGACATTTACAGGTAACATGCAGATTATGTGGGGACAGGAACCATATCCAATCAAGACAAACGAATAATGTTTATTTGGTGAGTTGCTTTCCATGCCCTAACTCTATGATCAGTTAATAGGCAGTAAGCATTTGGACTATAAAGTGGATGAAATCATATTGTCAAGAAAGGAGAAATACCCTAAGTACACATTAATCCATTCTTTCAGAAAGATTCATCCCAAGTTGGAATCATCTTCCCCTACATGTGATGGTTGTTTTCCATCTCACCACAGTTTTACGTGTTTCCCCAAATTCTACCTTAAATCTGACTTTATGAAACATATGCTCTCTTACCCTCCCCCAAGGAAGTTTCTTCTCTTGGTGTCATATGCAAAATTCTTGAACTTCAAAATTCTTGAATATTAGTAATACATTATATACATGGAAGGATTTCTGTTTCACAAAGGTTGATCTTAAGGCATCATGATTTTAGAAAGTAGATGAAAATATTGTGTTGATTTATCCAATGACTAACAGTATGTGGAGAATTACTGGTTCATTATGCTAGGAACTTTACCTAATACAGCATTTTTTTTACTTTATTTATTTATTTATGTATTTATTGCATTGGCACCATATTTCCTGTCTACTCTAAAGTTGATCTCCTGTATCATTGTCTCTGAACCAAGGTCTCTTTTGGAAGTTGAAAGAAAACAAATAAGCTAAGAAGCCCATTCCAAACTCTTGTCTCCTTCACAAAACAAAGTAGGATGCATATGTGTTTTTCCATCCTTCTGAGGCAAGAGCAGTCTCTACAATTAATAAGATGTCAATTACACACCACACATTCACTGTACATATGTTGAAAACCTTTGGAACGGTTACAGAGCTAGATTTTCCTGTTAGGAACTTAATGGGAACATTGGTGCTCCCACCTGATCACACCTTTTTCACAGTCCTCCCAAGTGGTCTGCTTGTTCAAACCTCTAGGAAATGTGATGCAACCAGAAATTTGATAGGCACCTCTTTCTGGTGCTTTGTCCTCTTGGAACCCCGCTGTCATGTGCTAAGCAAATCTAAACTAATCTGCTAGAGAGAGGGGCCATGAGGAGGAGATCCAAGGCATTGCAGCCCAGCAGAGGGCTGAATGCAGAGGCAGGAAACATCCCAGGTGCCACTACATGATGCAGAGTAAGTTATCCAGTGAACTCATGGAATTATGACAACAAATCACTGTTTCAGAACACCAAGTTTCAGGCTCATTTGTTACACAGTAATTACTGATGACAACTTTCTTCCATTTTAAGACATGAAGATGGGGTCAGAACGTTCCCACAGATAGAGGGAAGGACAGGAAATGGTGACCGAGCTTCATAGAACAAGAACCTCACCCATACTATCCTTATGCTAGTGAGCTAACTACTATACTAGGGACTAGGCCTAAGTCATCACTTTAGAATTAAGAACTGTGGGCTTGCTAACCTGATGGGACATCTGCACACATTCCATCACCACAAGACACTGGGATGATCCAGAAACAAAGGTTGGCGAAAGCATAACAGACAGAGGTGGAGAAGGACTGGTGCCAAGCACTGTGCCGTGGACATGAACTCTCAGTATAGAGAAGAGAGGTCTGTGCGCACGAGACCTCACCTCAGTCTGAGGACTAGACAGCTGACGACTGCTAGGGAAATGGGAGTCATTTTATTTAAAGATGAGGCTGTGGTGTCGAGCATGCCTCAGTGCATGGCCCCACACCCGTGGATTATTAAAAACATAATTTTACTGTGTGATTTTTTTACTTATTTGAACATTTTTAACAATAAAACTTATTTCTAACAAGGATATGTATTTGGATCTAAGACTAGTTGGCAGGAAAAATGGGTGGGAAATGAACCAAAACACATTGTATGGATGTATGAAATTCTCAAAGAATTAATATTTTTTTTTCAAAACAGAATCTTGAACTAGAGAGTGTTCTAGCCAGAAAATTCCCTGCTGCACAAGCATGAGGGCCTGAGTTCAATTTGTCCGCATCCACAGACATAATCCTTAGGGGTACATCCTGCACAAAGCATATCGGGGACAGTAACGCATTGGTACAGACCCCATGATCTGGTGCACATACTGATAACAGAGGAAACAGTCCATGTGTGAAGGCACCTGGGAAATCCAAACACTCCTTCAATTTTGTTGTTAACCCTAAATTCTTTTTTTTTTTTTTTTTCTTTTTTTTGTTTTTATTTTTTTTTTTATTACTTTTTTTTTTTTTCTTTTTTTTTTTTTGCCTGCATGTACGTCTGTGAGGTGTCAGAAGCCCTGGAACTGGAGTTACAGACAGATGTGAGCTGTCATGTGGGTACTGGGAATTGAACCAGGGTTCACTGGAAGAGCAGCCAGGGCTACTAACCAATGACCCATCTCTCCATCCCTCTACCTAAAACTCCTTTTTAAAATAGTCTTTGTTTGTTACAATGAGTTTAATGTCTCTACTTTGTCTATAGTTGGTACGGGGTATCTCAATTTTAGCTATCTTGGTGTAAAACATATCAGAAATGACTATGCCTGTCTAAATGATGTCAGGGACATAGTACAAAGGAGCATGCCATACCAAACTTTGCCTAGCGGAAGTGGGAGGGTCCTTGTGCACATGGCACCCAGGAGTCTAGAAGTACCAGATGTGTCTAGCACTATATAACTGGAATGAGACACACCAACATGTTGGCAAAATGTTATTATATTAATGTGGTTAAGGTAAAATGCTTTGGCTTTGTCGATATACTTAATTTGTAAATGCATGTATTTAGATGGGAATATGAAATCTCTGGGCAAATTGAGGACTACTTGACTTTACCTTTTTTCTTTTATTGGTTATATTTTATTTACATTTCAAATTTTATCCCCTTTCCAAGTTTCCCCTCTGGAAACCCCCTATCCCATCCCCCCTCCACCTGCCTCTATGAGGGTGCTCCCCTACCCACCAACCCACTCCTGTCTTCCTGCCCTGGCATTCCCCTACACTGAAGTATCGAACCCCCATGGGACCAAGGGCCACTCTTCCCACTGATGTCCAACAAGACCAACCTCTGCCGAGTCATGAGTCCTTCTATGTGTTCTCTTTGATTGGTGGTCCAGTCTCCAGAAGCTCTGGAGGGGTCTGGCCAGTTGATACTGTTGCTCCTCCCACTGGACTGCAAACCCCCTCTGCTCCTTCAGTTCGTTCTCCAACTCCTCCATCCTGGACCCCGAGTTCAGTCCAGTGGTTGGCTTTGAGCTTCTGCTGGTGTATTTGTCAGGCTCTGGTAGAGCCTCTCAGAGCCTTAACTTCATCCTTTTAAGACAAAGTATTACTTGTGTTCTCAAGTTTAGAAAGTATGTCCTTTGGCATGTTGAGACATTGACTCTTGCTATTGGATTACAAGTAACTGATAATGGAGGGGTGAGTACATGTGTGTGTTTAGTGTGTGATGTATGTGTTTGTGTGTGTGTGAGTGTGTGTGTGTGTGTGTGTGTGTGTGTGTGTGAGTTTATATCAACTGAGAACACAGATAAGGTAACTTAGTTTCAAGGGTCTAGGGTTTTTGGTGCCTAAATCATACCCACATCCCACAGTAACCATAGTGATAAATTATAAAGAGCTTTCATGTTTTTTTCACATCTGTGTACCCACTAATTTCAGTTTGCTCATTTCTTCTTCTGTACCATCTGAAAAATTTCTTAGTGAAAATGTGTAGTTAGTTTGAAACCCATGATTCAATCCCAGGCTCCTGATTGTCAACACAGTGCTGGTTACTTAAGAGATCTATCTAAATAGGATTTATATCTCATGTTAACCTTAAAAACATGTATATTGACTTTTTAGGACTCTTTGTAGCATGTCTTTGCTACTTTGTGGGGTTTTTTTTCCCACTCTTTATCCTCCCCCATTTCACCCACTATCACAGGATAGGAGAGAGAGAAAGAAGGATAGAGGGGAAAAGAGAGAGATCCCTTCATCTAATTTCTTTCCTTGTGTTTCTTCTTTGAGCATGACTACTGACAAACCTCAACCAAATCCCTGAGCAATCACCAATAGACAACCCCACCTATCAGGGGTCTAGCATTTATATACCCTCTAAATAAACTCCCAGAATTCCCAGATTGTCACACAATCGCAGAAACTATCTGCAGCTGGCAAAACCATCTCTCTGCTTGAGCAGGAGGCAAATTATAGTCAGCTGCTTTGGACAGTCAGAATCACTCACATGTCCACATACCTGGCATTAAAACAAAAATACATTCTTATAATATTGTTGTATTTTTAAAGAATTCCAAAAATCCCAAAATTGTCACTCCCATTCGTAGTTCGTATTCTGGGGAATGAGCTGCCCAGTGATGCACTGGGCAGAGGGGGCTGAGACACTTTTGTGACAAGGGTATTTTCAATGTCCTAGCAGTCACCCTGCTAGCCTTGCCTATGACTAAGTGGTAGTTTTGTATCTCTCTGGCTTAAGTGTGACCTTTCTCAAAGATAGTTCTCTTAAGCCATTTCTCTGAAAAACGTAGGCATGTGGTCAATGTTTCCTGAATTCCTCTTCTACTATGCCTCCTACTTGTGTATTAGGTTCTCAGGAAGTAAATTCAGTCTCAGAAAAAAAAGAGATTCTGGCTGGGAAAAGATGATTTTTCAGGTCCCAGAAGAATAAAACTTGGAAAAGCCATGCTTTCTGTAGTTTCTAGAATGCCTGTGGATACTAGCAGGCAGCAAAGTTATGAAGGGATCAGAATCTCCTAACTCAGTTTCATTAGCCTTTGTTTCCTGGAAAACTGCACCCAGAACAACCATGGCAAATGCAGAGCAAAGCCTTGCAGGACCTGACAGAGCTGCTCTTGCACTTGGCTCAGGTAGTCAGGGAACTCAAACCCCCCACTTCCAGCCAGGCGCTTCTTGGAATAGGCACAGGATCATCTATAGGCACAGCTGCTGCTATACTTGATGGTCCCAGAACCCAGGCACAGCTCTTGGAGCAGCCAAATGAGTATGTTCCCAGCCACCACTACCTCGCTCACTTTTTGTATCTTGAAATATTAAAATAAGCCCAAAGTGTCTTTAAAATTTAAAATTTAATTATACCCTTTGGAATCCATGCTTTGGAAAGCATTTTTCCCCTTAAATAAACCAATAGTGGAACACATTCATGTATACACAATATATATGTATATTAAATGTGCTTAGAAAACACCATTTACTGTAGTAGTTGGTTTAGCAGGAAAAATGGAGAAATCTACAGTTTACACTTCCATGTGCTCTTGAAAAGATTTTCAAAACATAGCTAGTAAGCATTTGTCTGTTCAGCGATGCATGCCCTTGTTTGTAAAGCAAATTTTATCTCTGAGTAGTGACCTGTGGGGCTAGAGAGATGAAAATGACTTCCCCGGTTAGATCCTTATATTGCATGCCTGGTAAAGAAGCCCTGGGCTTCTCTATGCAGAATAATAAACACCATCTTAGGAGACAGTCATTGCAACAATGCTTGTTCCCTTGCCAAAATTAACAAAATCAAAGGAAAAAGGTAACAAAAGTATTTTAAATTGTATTTTTATCATGATAGGGAGATTTCAAATTATTTAGCTAATTTTACTTAATAACTACTGAGAATTAGCATTGCTATTTAATGCAATCAGTAACTGAATAGAACATAAATCCAAAAACTAAGCACTAGGGAAGGTGTGTAACAGATAATGTTGCAAGATTTGTAATTCTGCTGGATAGAAAAGGGAGACCCAAAGGAAATTAAATGCTGGTTTGCTCCAATAAGTGATTAGGTGTTCTTATTTCTTAAAATTATCCAACAAAGAAGATACTTTATAGCATATATTTTTGGTAATTACTGAAAAAATCTAAAATGAAGATGATGTGTTTTCTACATAAATATTTCTTTTTTTCTGTCTCTAGCTACTGTTTCTTTCTCCCAAAATATTGAAACATACTGTTTCTTTATCTTGTTTTCATAGATTATTTGAAAATATAAAATATATTTTAAATGTGTTATAAATGCCTTATCAACTTGCTTCATTTAATAAAGGCATTTTGCATTCCAGTTGCACTTGAAAAACAGATAAGCATAATAACATTCCACTTAATATAGTGTAGCCTTCCTTTAAGAACCAGCGTGAAGTCAAATTCCTATGTAATCCAGCAGTTGCTAGTAGCACCACTCTGTGATACTGGTTGAAAATAGCTACCCTGAAAGAAGAAGTGCAACACAAAGAAATTATTCTAAATGTTTGTTCATTTCCCAGAGTTCTGTCCAGATTGAACCAACTTGTGCAGAAGCATGAAAGCAGTGTGAGCAGGCTCAGGTGTCCAGCTATTTTTGATGTTTTTCTGACCCCCTCCAGTTTTTCCATTTGGGTCTCATGAAAACACAAAAGCAACTAGTGTCTTAAAGTGAGGAGTTTTAGAAAGGCTGCCACCAAATAAGATAACATTGAGACTTTTACCTGTGGCCTCTTCTAAATTATTTTCAACTACCATTAAAATAAATTATGCTGGCCTAACTTATGAAGAGACACTAATACCTGAAAGGCTTATATGGTTGCTTGCTGCTTACCATGTGTGACATCCATGGATCCTGATGGAAGAAATGTATCTATCTATAGACAGGAACTCTTTCAGCAGGCATTACCACGACTGAGTCTCATGTTTTGGATTCCACCTAACTTTTCCTTGTTACCAAGAGAAGACATGGAGAGCAGAAGCTAGAGTCCCATTCAGAGGGATCCACGTGTCCTCTTTAGGCATCATTGATCATTGAAAAATAAGAAAGCATCAGATTCATAGAGCCCTCCCACACATGGGAAAAGGCAAGGATGGAAACCTGGATCTGGAGTCATTGTTATTTACCCCATCTCTTTTAGATGTTTGGACAAAATGAAGCCAATAAAATCTCAGCAGTCATTTGGGCAACAGACGTCATCCTGCGAGGCTGTTTTAACATGCTTCAATCGTGATTTCTCACCATAGTGCCAGCTCTAGAGTTTACTTACATTATAACAGTATTAACTAAGTATATAGGCATACATAGTAAAGCCTCTAAAGTTTTCAAATGAATGCTCCATCTCTTAAAAGTCATTAATACTGAACATCTCAAAATATATATTTAAACACATTTAAATGTATTAAAATGATACATTATTTAATTTACATATAATTGTTTACATATATACATGGAAATATATATTTGTATAGTAAATAAATAGCCTATATAATATAAATAGTGGATAATTATAAATACATAAAATAGATGTAAATTGTATGTTATATTTAATACATGATACTTTATTCATGTGATGATACTCTACTAATAAATTATGCATTATTCAAAACATAAAGTGACTTTTTAAAGATAAAGAGTAAAAAACAATTTTATTAAAATTTTAAGTTTATCCTATTCATCAGTGATAAATTAGTACCTTTTCTCTCAGATATTTTGATATCTCTGTCTCTATATTCTGAATCTGTCAGACAAGGCTAAGAGAGAAACAAAAGGCTGTTCAGACTTCTTATATAAAGAACTTAGTCCCAGGGAAGCAGGGGAGCTGAGAACTAGGAAAGGAAGGGAGGAAGCTGCTTAGAAGTTACAAGTGCAGGCGCCTAGCACACCTAAGTTAAAGGCAGAAAAGAGAAGAAGGGACCTGGAGGGAGTAGACTGGGAGACACAACCTCCCCCACAGGACTGCAGTGTCCTGCCTGCCAGAGCCTCCGCTCCAGTCAGCAGACCAAGCTCGGCTGGACTTGTGCTCATATGCAGGCAGCACAGGCTGCAGGGTCACCTCTGCTGTCATTCAGAGCAAAGCAGCCCTCAGGTGAGAATGGAAATAAGGCAGACAGCCCTCTCTCTACTTGCTAAGTACCCCATCTTTAGATTTCTGCATCTTGACACATCTTCATTCACCTGCCAGGAATGCTGTTCTTTCTTCCCTTTGTTTATATAGTCATCAAGAACCCTGTGAGTTACCCCCATAAACACTCCTGCTGTTTCTACTGTACACAATGTGCTGTGTTCTGGGTCATAGAAACTACCTTTGCCTTTTGGAAATAACTTAATCTCCCCCACCTTTCTGGAGATTGCTGGGGATTCCGTGTGCTTTAGACTTAAAAACTTTTGTTTCTAGGCACATGCTAAGCACATGCTCTATCACCAAGCTATATTCCTAGCCCTTTTAATTTATATGCCTTTAAATATTGATTGAGCATGTACCCTTGAGTAGTGTTGAGCAAGATTTGAAGACATAGCATGCCTGGAGGGAATCTGCCTCACTCCTTGCCTCTGCCACTGACTAGCTGTGTGAATGCCTCAGCTTCCTCATCTGTTTCATGTGACGATAATAATATGGACCTTTTAAGTATATTTAACTATATACATAATATGCATATACATATATGTCATTTACAGCAGTCTCTATCAATAGAGATTTCTCTGTTTATACTTGCAAAATGATATCTGTTTTTTGTTTTGTTTTGTTTTGTTTTGTTTTTGTTTTTGTTTTATTTGCTTGTTTCTCATTACGGGTGGTTGTGAGCCACCATGTGGTTGCTGGGATTATGAACTCAATGACCTCTGAAAGAGCAGTCGGTGCTCTTAACCGCTGAGCCATCTCGCCAGCTAAATGATGTCAATACTAAGTCCTTTTCATGTTTTTCAACAGCTCTTCATTTGTATTTCTGTTTGGGACTCCTTACCTTGAACTGTGTAATCTTTAAATCTGTCACAATGAGTGAATATGAGTTCTTTTTAGAGAGAGTCCTTTGTATTCTCAATGGAAAGAACATAACAGATGTCCAGTTTTTATTAATCATTCACCTTATCTGCACCTCCCCTGTACACAGATCATGAAACCAAGTGAAGCAAGGCACAGACAAAATATATTTTAAAGATAACTGAGTTTAAAAAAAAGAAAAGATTAGCCTGTCACAGTTGACAATTGTAATCTCATGCTAATTGTATTACCCAAAAAACCTGTTTGCATTGTCCTGCATGTAGGCTAAAGGAAGCCTGCCCCCACCCCAAGTTGGCTCTGATTGGGAAATAAAGTTGCCAACAGCTAATGGCTGGGCAGTGAGACAGAGCTGGGACTTGTAGATTTCCCAGGCAAGAGATGAAGGGAGGAAGGGATTCTACCATGAGAAGGGCATATGACGAAAGACGATCCACTCCTTGAAGGAGCAGGTGGATAAAGATGGCCAAAATAGGTACATAGGGAAAGCAGTGTCATGTGAGGGCTACACAGAAGGAAACACGGAAGCAAAATAAAGATTTAGAAAATGTTGACTCAGAACTATCGGAGAAGAGTGTGTGCTAGCCTCAAGGAGGTTTGGAAGTGCCCGGATATTGAGCAGGTTAGGCACATTGAATATAAAGGTTGCATATGTGTCTTTGTTACAGACATTCATGCAGGAAGCTCCATTAAAGTATTTAGAAGGGCTGGGAAGATAGATTAATCTGCAAAGTGCTTGTTGTGCAAGCATGTGGACCTAGGTTCAATCTCCAGAAATCATATGCGTACACACACACACACACACACACACACACACACACACACACACCATACATATGCATGCATATAGGCATGTATACAGATGTTCATCTTTGAGACTAAACCCAGTTTCTCACAGAACCACTCAGCTGTGAATTGGCTTTAGTAAGAGTAAATTCCTGTCCTTGTGTATTGAGGTCATTCTTCTATGGCTTGGTGGACAAAAGGCTCAGCGATGTTGGCTGTAGGTCTACCTTTGGGTCTAATTTACCCTTCCTGTTGATCTATTCCTTTTAAAAACAAAATCCCTAGTCCTTTCTATTTTTGCTCCCTTCTCGAAGTATCTTTTAAGTCTCTAAGGAGGTAAGCTCTGTGTGAGTTAGGTGGCTGGATGAGAATATTTTCAGAACAAAACTTGCAATGTCTAGAATCCCTTTGGAGTACAACTATCTCAAGATCACATGTCTTGTAAGTTCTCTGAACACTAAGAAAGTGTTTCCCTTATTTTTATGCATCCTCATTACTTTAGGTTTTGCTTATTTGTTTGAACATAAGATAAGGAATTTTAGCTACAGGCTGGAGAGGTGATCCAGCTGTTAAGAACATATCCAACGTACTCCAGTTCCATCCCCAACACTCACATGGGTGTAACTCTAGTTTTAGGGTATGTGACACCCTCTTTTGGCCTCTGCAAATGGCACACAGACATGCAAGAACGCAATACACTCACATGTATCGAATAATATAAATTTAAAACAGTGAAAGTTTAGCAGCTTCTTTGCTTTACAAAAGTATAAACAACCAAGGATTTTACTCACATGGGGTACCGGCATTTAGGCATTTAAATTTTAATTATAGTAGGAATTATCACATAAACATTGAGGATTTTACTCACACAAAATGCTGGCATCTAGAATTTAATTATATTAGGAATTGTTAGCCACAGACCACTGGCATCAGAGATGAATTTTGTGGAACTTGGGCCCTGCAGTGTCTACTTTCTTTTCTGAAAGGGTGTAAAACCCAATTCAATGTGCTTGCAAGGCCTCACTGTTGTTGCCAGCAAATCCTGTGTCTGGGTATTGATGTCTCTGTGTAGTTTCCTTCTATGCTAAAAATATCTTTTGTTTCAGTAATGGTAGCATGTGATTTATTGGGTTAGTTCAGATAAATAGTATAACCTTTCACTTTCTATTGGAAATCTACTCCCTTTGAGCAGTTATGGCGTAAACTCACTCAGTCTATAAACAGCTACGCAAGCTGAGGGGCCAAAACCCTGTCAACAGGCCAGTCTTTTTTGGCTTTTCAAGACAGGGTTTCTCTGTGTAGCCCTGGCTGTCCTGGAACTCACTCTGTAGATCAGGCTGGCCTGGAACTCAGAAATCCACCTGCCTCTGCCTCCCAAGTGCTGGGATTAAAGGCATGCACCACCACTGCCCGGCAACAGGCCAGTCTACTTTATCACACAGTGACTATCTAGAGATATCTAGAAGGCTGAATCCTCAACTCTAGTCACATTTTCAGGTGATGACAGATTCATTTGACATCTTGGCTACAAACCTTGGAAATCCCCAAGCAATAAAGACCATAAATGTATAGAGTATCTTTTTTGCTTTAAGTCTGTAAAATTTAGGATAATTTGCTACAGTCCTTCTATTTTAGCCACAACTGTTTGCTCTCTCCCAAGTATCTATATTTTTTAAAAATCATTCCAGTATGAGAATGAATTTTCTGTCCAAGCTCACTCTGCTCTGCTTGAGACAATGTTTCCTTCTGACCGATGAGCTTTTGACTACTGCAAAGCACTCAACATTAGCTCACAGAAAACATAGTAGCCAGGCCCAGACTCTGCCTCATTGCTATGCTCTACTCACCTGTGTGAGGACTGGAGAGGTGATGGGTGGACAAAGAAGAAACCGAATACTGGCTGCCTATTACAAAAAAAAAAAAAAAATGTAGTGCACTGTTGTAAAGTGACTGTTTTCTCAGAAATCTGTTACTGCTCTTCTCTCCCAGGTCATTAACAATGGACATGGTATATCGTCTTTACCAATTTCAACTCTATTAATGGACTAGAAACTAAGGATTCTGGGCTGAAGTTGTAAATGTACTAGTTGTAGCCCACAACAGTAACTGTAATTTCTCTGCACTTCAGGTATCTAGAAAAGGAAGTGATCAAAGCCTGTGGGCTCAGCTTGGGCCACTTTCTGGAGGTGAACGGGTCAGGATGGTTCTTGCCCCCTTGTATTTTGCAATTAAATTTACACTTCACATCACATGACTACATTACTGAAATGCATTTAGGGTATTAAAGGGTTCATTAAGGGAGCCTATTCAATATATACGTATATTTTTACCATCCATGCTATTAACTGAGCCATTCTCAGCAACATTCTAGCATCTTAATCAAATTTCTCAAATTAATAATACTTTAAAAATGATAGGTTGCTTTTAAGTATTGAATAAACCTCACGTAATTCATCTGTGAGTGCTAAGATTTATTAACCAGACTGCCCACCACTTCCCCTTAATGTTGTCTTTATGCAGGTAAGAACTCTCTGCTGGGAACTTTCAAAGTTGTTTCTCTAGAACATTTATTCCACTTGTAATTAAATAATGAACCATATTCATCAAAGTGGTTTCTCCTCTAGATGGCATCATCTGTAATACATCATTCTATCCTGGTATTTAGAATATAGAACAATATATAACTCCAAAGTGTTTTTAGTTTGTTTTCATTTTGTACCTATGTGAGGGAACAATTTGCGTCAGATAGCTTAAGTGTTAAGTCACTCTGGAAGAATCAAATTCAGTAGTACCTATGATGATTGTGGCCTCACAAGCATAGACTACTGAAGCTCCTTGTCTCCAGGATGGTGGTTCCTGATCTTACTTAGTCATAACAGCAGCAGCATTAACAGCACATGCAGATGGAAGTGTTGAAAGAACACAACGAACGATTTGGGCACATTGTCCCTATAACTTGAAATTCTCTTGAATATCAGTCCCTTCAGCTAAAGAAAATGTTTTATGTTTCGTATTTATTTTTATTCTTCAAAACAATTTTTAAATTTAAATTTATTTTGATCATATTCTTCCCCTCTCCCAAGTCCTTCCAGATTTTCTCCCCTTCCCTACACTTTCAACTTTAAGTTCTTTCTTAAAAAAAAAAAAAAAAAACAAGCAAGGGGCTGGAGGGGTGGCTCAGTGGTTAAGAGCACTGTTCTTCCGGAGGTCCTGAATACAATTTCCAGCAACCACATGGTAGCTCACAACTGTCAGTAATGGGATCCAATGCTCTCTTCTGGTGTAACTGAAGATAACTACAGATTCACCTACATAAATAAATTAATTAATTTAAAAAGAATCCTAATACAACAGCAAAAATCACCAAGAAAATTGAAATAAAACACTATGCAAGAAGAAGGAAAGAAGAAAAGGAAGAAACACTGCAACCAAATTAAGTCTCTCCCTCTCTCTCTCTCTCTCTCTCTCTCTCTCTCTCTCTCTCTCTCTCTCTCTGTCTCTCTAAATATGCCTATATGAAATTTTGAGTCTTGAAGAGACCTTTGAAGTAAATAAGTTTTGCTAAGGATCACATGATTGGGAAATTGAAGCAATGATGGAAGCGTTATTTTAACATCAGATATTAGGGGTTGGCCAGGAGCCTGAGTCCTTGAAAATTAACTAATTAAACTTAAATTTCATTTTGCAAATATTAGAAAATGTGGGAAATGAGACATTTGTCTTAATACCATACAACTACTATTTTCTCTTTCCCAATTACAGAGTCTTAATGAGTGAATTTGTCTAAATGGAGACTAGTTCTGCATGATGAGAGAACTGTAGGTTTTATTTTCCCCTTCAAAAGTCAGAATCTTTGTTTAGAAAATTGTATTTACTTCCTTATATTTTGTGAGGTTTCTCAAGTGTCAATTTCCCTGCAGAGTATAACACTATTAAAATACATTTGCCTGTGGCCATGTCATCTTTAAATTTTCCTTAATTTGCATGCACTTCATAGCTCAATGAAAAATCTAAAGTGTCTGACATAAAGTCTATACATAACAATACTTTTGATTGACAGTAAGGTTTATTATGCATTGATGTGACATCATATTTATGTATAACAATGACTTTTTGACTGACAACCAAGCAATGACAGACCTCCAGGTACCTTCTATATACCTTTTTTAAAATAAGGCAAACTAAAATATCCAGGTAATTGGGTGAATTTTTCAGTTTTCATGCCAATTGCTTAGCATGAGGTATGGAAAAAAATGTGATGAGGTAGTGTCTCATTCTTTACTTATTTTTGGAGCCAAGAGATCCTATTTTGTCTCAGTAAAAACCCATATATTTCCCCTCCTTTTTTTTCTTTTTGTTCACTTTATGTGGTAAAACTTTGCAATTTCAATATTCAATAACTGATTTTAAAAATAAGCATAGCTTACCACTGGCCTTCAGAATATATTCAAGATCCTGGTGACAGAAAATTTTAATGCCATTCCATATTTTGGTTTCATGATAAAGCTCATTCAATAAGCCACATCCAAATACAGCAAGGTACACCCAAGCGAATCTACTAACACATATTTAAGAGCACTTGCCATGTTGTTGGTAACCCAGCAATCATAAACAAAAGTCTGAGCACAAGAAGTTCTTAGGAATATCCACCAAGGAACTAAGGGATAAATGATTCATGGGACTAAGTGTCTAGGGAAAGATAAAAGCAGTGTGGTCTCTGCTGAGAGATGCAAGCTTGTTCTGAGCACTGCTGTACCAGCCAGAAGGGTTCAGGTGAGCAGCTTCACAGATTTACTACGAAGTATCTTCAACTGGAGTGTGAACCAATGTGCTTCCCCAGGTATAATTTTTGACTTTATGTAGCCAGAGGTAGTGAGATTTGTGCTGAGCCTGGAAACTGGATGTTAAAGTCAAAGCCAAGGAGGATGTGAATGACTGATTGAGGATATAGGGACCAAAGGAAAGGCCATCCAGCGACCACTCCAACTAGGGATCCATCCCATTTGCAGATACCAAACCCAGACACTATTACTGATGCCAAGAAGCACTTGCTGACAGGAGCCTGGTATGGCTGTTCCCTCAGAGGTTCTACCAGCACCTGAGCAATACAGATGCAGATACTCAAAACCAACAATTGTACTGGGCCTGAAGATCCCATTGGAAGAGCTATGGGAAGGACTGAAGGAGCTAAAGGTGATTGCAACCTCTTAGGAAGAATAACATCAACTAACTGAACCACCCAGAGCTCCCAGAGACTAAACCACCAACCAAAGAGTATACATGGAGGGACCCATGTATCCAGATATATATGTATCAGAGGATGGCCTTTTCTGACATCAGTGGGAGGGGAGACCCTTCGTCCTGTCAGGACTTGATGCCCCAGCAGAAGGGGATGCTAGAGCAGGTGTGGCAGGAGTGGTTGAGTGGGTGGAGGAGAACCCTCATAGAGACAAAGGGGAGGGGAGATGGGGGATGGGATGGGGGGTTTGTAGAAAGGTAAAAGGTAACCAGGAAAGGGCATATCATTTGAAATGTAAACAAATAAAACAATTAATAAAAAGGCAGTATTTAGTTTGACTCACTAAAAGCAAACAAAAAAGTAGAATAGTAGCAACATAATAATAGACTACTTAATCATTTATCAAAAAATATATATGCAATTTTTAAGAGAAGAAGACCTTGAGCTCTCAAAGCCTGTTTTGTGGGCTGCCTAGAGCTTCTAAAGGACTATAATGTTGTGGTACAACCTCTAGGCAAGGGCACTGGCCTAGGAGAGAGTGGCAAATGATGAACGGAGCAATTATTAGCTTCTGTGTTCTACATGATACGTGGTTCCTAAACAGTGAACATTTTTCTTCCCGTTATCATTACAAGTGATAATGAAGTGAAGCAGTTCTTCTGCCCTTGGCCTTGAGAACACCCAGGAAATACCCAAAATTGTGGGGCAAGTGGAGAAAAAATTCACATCTTGATTCACAGTAACATGTAGACTATTACAAAAAAATTTTAAATTATGGTGTGTGTGTGTGTGTGTGTGTGTGTACACAAAAGTGTACCATGGAGCTACTGTGTCAGTTATATAACAGCTTGTGGTAGTCAGTTCTTTCCTCTCATCATGGAAATCCTAAGAACAGAACCCTGATTATCAGGCTTGGGGACAAGATCACTCATCCACATCAGTATCTCACCAGCACTGAATGAATTCTAACTCTCTTACCAAAAGTAACTCAGCCACTGATTGTATCTTGCATCTTTGTTTATTCTCAACAACTATGAAGTTAGACTTAAATGTTTTTTTCTAAAATTTTATATGAGGTTTAAAAGGTGCATGACCACACAGTTTGTGTTAAGTTGATATTAATAATATACACTTGATATTAATAATATACACTTTGGCTTTGAGGGGAAAAGAGACACTTTAAAACATTTGGAAATACTGGGCCCCATCTAGCTATGGCCATTAGCAATAAATGTTTATTTTAATTAACAACAAAATCAAACTTGGGCTTTCTTTCACAATGGAAACTATTTTATACTATACTTTCAGGGGGAAAACAAGCTAACATAGATTCTATTTTATTTCAAGGGAAATTTGATGAATATTTTCATTAAAAATAATATTGCTCAATGATGTTTCAAATAGAGTGAAATATAAATAAGTGTCACAAATTTCATTCAGTGCCCAAAGACATTTTTGTTATGTCATAATAATATTTGATGTTTTCTTTTTGAAATTGTAATTATTTTGATATTACATGTTTATAACATTTTTCCTTCATTCTAATCTTTCTTTCTCTAACTCCTATCCATATTCATGATTATTTTCAAATTCATGATCTATTTTTAATTGTTCTTGTTGTTATGTGTGTGTATGTGCGTTGTATATACGTGTGTGCATGTGTGTATGTATGTATGTGCATGTGTGTATGTTTGTGTGTGGGTGTGGGTGTATGTGTGTGTATGTGTGTATATGTGTGTATGTGTATATATGTTTACTCACATAACTATGCAAGCTACAAAGGAGAGGAAGCAATGAATATTGAATATTCTTTTTTTCTTTTGTTTTGTTTTGTTTTGTTTGTTTTGGTTTTTTCAAGACAGGGTTTCTCTGTATAGCTCTAGACCAGGCTGGCTTCGAACTCAGAAATCCACCTACCTCTGCCTCCCAAGTGCTGGGATTAAAGGCATGTGCCACCACCGCCCGGCAAATATTCTTATTCATAACCATAAGGGTTGAGTAATAGCACATACCTTGGTAGTAACCAATGGCTCTCTAATTTAGACTACAGAGCACTCAATAAGTTGGAACTCATTCATGGCACTAGAAACCTAAAGGGAAATACTGAAGTTATGTATCTTGGAGGATAACCCCTAACTCTAGTTATCTTCATGCCCAGAGAGAAGTATAGATCTTGCTCAGTAAGGAAATTTCTCTTCATAACAAACAAAGACTATTTTTTTAAAAGTGATATATGTAGGGGGCTGGAGAGATGGCTCAGCAGTTAAACACACTGGCTGCTATTCCCAGCACCCACATGACAGCTCTCATCTGTCTATAACTCCAGTTCCAGGGCTTTTGATATCCTCACATAGACAGACATGCAGGCAAAATACCAATGAACATAAGATAAAAATAAAGTATTAGAAAAATAAATAAACAAACTTTTAATTATTTCTATGTGTCCTAGGTGCATGCATTATGAAACATTCACTCTTGCTCTTTTATGCCTATGGATGTGGACAAATTTATAATGACATGTGGCTACTATTATGCTTTGGGTAGAGTACTTTCTTTGCACTAATAATCTTCTGACCTTTTTAGTTTCTTCTTCAGCAGGCAAACAGGCACAGCACTAGGGCAATAACTGAGAACTTGCATCTTTTTTTATTGGATATTTTCTTAATTTACATTTAAAATGTTATCACCTTTCCCAGTTTGCCTCCCCAGAAACATCTAATCCTATCCCCCCTCCCCCTGCTTCTATGAAGGTTGTTCCCCTACCCATACCCACTCAACCCCCTGCTCTGGAATTCCTGTACACTGGGGCATCAAGCCTTCACAGGACCAAGGGTCTCTTCTCCCGTTGATGTCCAAAAACAGCATCCTCTGTGCAGCTGGAGCCATGGGTCCCTCCATGTGTACTCTTTGGTTGGTGGTTTAGTCCCTGGGATCTCTATGGGGTCTGGTTGGTTGATATTGTTGTTCTTCCAATGGGGTTGCAAACCCTTTCAAGTCCTTCAGTCCTTTCTGTAACTCATACATTGGGGACCCCATGCTCAGTCCAATGATTGGCTGAAAGCATCCACCTCTGTATTTGTCAGGTACTGACAGAGCCTCTCAGGAGACAGCTATATCAAGTTTCTGTCAGCCAGCACTTGTTGGCATCCATAATAGTGTCTGGGTTTGGTGACTATATATGGAATGGGCCCCCAGGTGGGGCAGTCTCTGCTCCACACTTTGTCTCTGTAACTCCTCCCATGGATATTATGGCCCCCCTTCTAAGGAGGACTGAAGTATCCACATCTTTTTCTTGAGCTTCATGTAGTCTCTGAATTGTATCTTGGGATAGGACTATATCCAGCATTCCAGGCTTTGGGGCTAATATCTACTAATCAGTGAGTATTCTTTTGTGATTGGGTTACCTCACTCAGGATATTTTCTAGTTCCAGCCATTTGCATAAGAATTTCATGAATTTACTGTTTTTAATAGCTGAGTAGTACTCCATTGTGTAAATGTACCACATTTTCTGTATCCATTCCTCTATGAAGTGACATCTGGTTTGTTTTAGCTTCTGGCAATTATAAATATGACTGCTATGAACTTAGTGAAGCATATGTCCTTATTACACCTTGGAGTGTCTTCTGGGTATATGCCCAGGAGTGGTATAGCTGGGTCCTCAGGTAGTACTATATCCAGTTTTCTGAGGAACCTCCAGACTGACCTCCAGATTGGTTGTACCAGTTTGCAATCCCACCAAAAATGGAGGAGAGTTCCTCTTACTGCACATACTCGCCAGCATCTGCTGTCACCTTAGGTTTTGATTCTGACTGGTATGAGGTAGAATCTCAGGGTTGTTTTGATTTGCATTTCTCTGATGACTGAGGATGTTGATCATTTCTTGAAGTGCTTCTCTGCCATTCAAGTTTGCTCAGTTGAGAATTCTTTGTTCAGCTCTGTACCCCATTTTTAATAGGGTGTTTAGATTCTCTGGAGTCTAACTTCTTTCATTTTTTTATTGGATTTTTTTTGTTTGCCTTTCAATTGTTTTCCCCTTTCCAGGTCTCCCCCTCAGACGCCCCATATCCCATCCTCCCTCACCCTGCCTCTCTGAAGGTACTCACCTCCTACCACCCACTCTCATCTTCCCTCCCTGACATTTCCCTACATTGGTGAATCAAACACCCTCAGACCAAGAGCCTCTCCTCTCACTGATGTCCAAAAAGCCCACTTCTGCCACATATGCAACTGGAGCCATTGGTCCCTCCATATGTATTCTTTGTTTGGTGGTCCAATCCCCAGGATATCCAGGGGGTCTCGCCATTTGACACTGCTGCTCCCCCCATGGGGCTGCAAACTCCCTCAGCTCCTTCAGTCCCTTCTCCAACTCCTCCATCAGGGACCCTGAGCTTAGTTCAATGGTTGGATGTAAGCATCCACGTCTGTATATTTCAGGCTCTGGCAAAGCCTCTCAGGAGACTGCAATATTAAACTCCCTTCAGCAAGCACTTCCCAGCATCCACAATAGTGTCCAGGTTTGGCGACTATATATGGGATGAATCCCCAGCTGAGGCAGTCTCTGAATGACCTTTCTTTCATCTCTGCTCCACACTTTGTCTCTGTAACTCCTCCCATGTGTATTTTGTTCTAAGAAGGAATAAAGCATCCACACTTTGGTCTTCCTTCTCCTTGAGCTTCACATGGTCTGTGAATTGTATCATGAGTTTTCTGAGCATTTAGGCTAATATCCATTCATCAATGAGTGAATACCATGTGTGTTCTTTTATAACTGGGTTACCTCACTCAGGATGATATTTTCTAGTTCCATCCATTTGCCTGCAGATTTTATGAAGTCATGGTTTTTAATAGCTGAGTAGTACTCCATTGTGTAAATGTACCACATTTCTTGTATCCATTCCTCTATGAAAGGACATCTAGTTTGTTTTAGCTTCTGGCTATTAAAAATATGACTGCTATGAACGTAGTGGAGCATATGTCCTTATTACACATTGGAATGTCTTCTGGGTATATGCCCAGGAACGGTATAGCTGGGTCCTCAGGTAACTATATCCAGTTTTCTGAGGAACCACCAGACTGGACCTCCAGAGTGGTTATACTAGCTTGCAATTCTACCAGCAATGAAGGAGTGTTCCTCTTTCTCCACATCCTTGCCAGCATCGGCTGTCACCTGAGTTTTTGATTTTAGCCATTCTGACTGGTATGAGGTGGAATCAGGGTTGTTTTGATTTGTAGTTCCCTGATGCCCAAGGATACTGAACATTTCTTTAGGTGCTTCTTGGCCATTTGAGTTTCCTCAGGTGAGAGTTCTCAGTTTAGTTCTGCTCTCCATTTTTTAATAAAGTTGTTTGATTCTCTTGAGTCTAACTTCTTGAATTTATTGTATATATTGAATATTAGCCCTCCATCTGATGTAGGATTGGTAAAGATCTTTTCCCAATCAGTTGGTTGCCATTTTGTCCTGTTGACAGTGTTCTTTGCCTTACAGAAGTTTGGCAATTTTGTGAGATCACATTTGTCTATTGTTAATCTTAGCACATAAGCCATTGATGTTCTGTTCAAAAAATTTTACCCTGTGCCCATGTGTTTGAGGCTTTTCCCCACTTTTCTTCTATTTAATTCAGTGTATCTAGTTTTATGTGGAGGTCCTTGAGCTTTGTACAAGGAGATAAGAATGGATTGATTTGCAGTTTTCTACATGCTGACCTCCAGTTGAATCAGCACCATTTGTTGAAAATGCTGTCTTTTTTCCACTGTATGGTTTTTAGATTCCTTGTCAAAGATCAAGTGACCATAGATATGTGGGTTCATTTCTGGATCTTCAATTCTATTCCATTGATCTTCCTGCATGTCTCGTATCAATACCCTGCAGTTTTTAAATCACTATTGCTCTGTAATACAGCTTGAGATCAGGTATGGTGATTCTCCAAGAATTTCTTATATTGTTGAGAATAGTTTTCCTTATCCTGGGTTTTTTATTATTCCAAATGAATTTGCAAATTGCTCTTTCTAACTCTATGAAGAATTGAGTTGGAATTTTGATTGGGATTGCATTGAATCTGTAAATTGCTTTCAGCAACATGGACATTTTTACTATATTAATCCTGCCAATTCATGAGTATGGGAGATCTTTCCATCTTCTGAGATCTTCTTTGATTTCTTTCTTCAGAGACTTGAAGTTCTTGTCATACAGATCTTTCACTTTTTTGGTTAGAGTCACACCAAGGTATATATTATTTGCGACTATTGTGAAGGTGTTGTTTTCCTAATTTCTTTCTCAGCTCGTTTATCATTTGAATAGAAGTCTACTGATTTGTTTGATTTAATTTTATATCCAGCCACTTTGCTGAAGTTGTTTATCAGCTGTAGGAGTTCTCTGCTGAAATTTTTGAGGTCACTTAAGTATACTATCATATCATCAGCAAATAGTGATATTTTGACTTCTTCCTTCCAATTTGTATCCCTTTGATCTCCTTTTGATGTCTAATTCCTCTGGCTAGGACATCAAGTACTATATTCAATAGATAGGGAGAGAGTGGGCAGCCTTGTCTAGTCCCTGATTTTAGTGGAATTGCTCCAAGTTTCTCTCTATTTAGTTTGATGTTGGCTATTAGTTTGCTGTATATTGCTTTTACTGAGTTTACGTATGGGCCTTGAATTTCTGATTTTTCCAAGACTATTACCATGAAGGGGAGTTGAATTTTGTCAAATGCTTTCTCAGCATCTAATGTGACAATCATGTGTTTTTTTTTCCTTTGAGTTTGTTTATATAGTGGGTTACGTAGATGGATTTCTGTATATTGAACCATCTCTGTATCTCTGCAATTAAACCTACATGATCATGATGGATGATTGTTTTGATGTGTTCTTGGATTCGGTTTGTGAGAATTTTATTGAGTATTTTTGCATTGATATTCCTAAGGGAAATTGTTCTGAAGTTCTCTTTCTTTGTTGGGTCTTTGTGTGGTTTAGGTAGAAGCATAATTTTGGCTTCATAGAACAAATTGTGTAGTGTTTCTTCTGTTTCCATTTTGTGGAATAGTTTGAAGAATATTGGTATTAGGCCTTCTTTGAAGGTCTGGTAGTGTTCTGCACTAAACCCATCTTATACTGGACTCTTTAGTTGGGAGAATTTTAAGGACTGCTGTAATTTCTTTAGTGGTTATTGTATTATTTAGATGGTTTATCTCATCCTGATTTAACTTTGGCACCTAGTATCTGTCTAGAAAATTGTCCCTTACATCCAGATTTTACAGTTTTCTTGAGTATAGGCTTTTTTAGTAGGATTTGATGATTTTTTAATTTCCTAGGTTTCTGTTGTTATATCTCTCTTTTCAGTTCTGATTTTGTTAATTTGGATGCTGTGCCCTCTGGTTAGTCTGGCTAAGGGTTTATCTTGTTGATTTTCTCAAAGAACCAGCTCGGGCTTTTGTTGATTCTTTGTATAGTTATTTTGTTTCTAGTTGATTTTGATTTTGATTATTTCCTACCCTCTACTCCTCTTGGATGTATTTGCTTCTTTTTGTTCTAGAGCTTTCAGGTGTGCTCTTAAGCTGCTAGTGTATGCTCTCTCCAGTTTCTTTTTGGAGACACTCAGAACTATGAATTTTCCTCTTAGCACTGCTTTCATCTTGTCCCACACGTTTTGGTATCATGTGCCTTCATTTTTATTTAATTCTAAATGTCTTTTGTTTCTTTTCTTATTTCTTCCTTGACCAAGCTATCATTGAGTAGAGCATTGCTCATCTTCTATGTGTATGTGGGCTTTGTGTTGTTTTTGTTGTTATTGAAGACTAGCCCAAGTGCATGGTGATCTGATAGGATGCTGTTGTGTGAGGTGCAATGTGTGCTCTGAGCCTTTGTAGAGTTTCTTTTATGAATGTGAGTACCCTTGCATTTGAACCATAGATGTTCAGAATTGAGAGTTCATCTTGGTAGATTTTCCTTGATGAGTGTGAAATGTCCTTCCTTATTTTTTTGATAACTTTTGGTTCAAAGTTGATTGTATTTGATATTAGAATGGCTACTCCAGCTTGTTTCTTGGGACTATTTGCTTGGAAATTTTTTCTAGCCTTTTATTCTGAGCTAATGTCTGTCTTTGTCACTGAGGTGTGTTTCCTGTATGGAACAAAATCCAGGGTCCTATTTATATATCCAGTCTGTTAGTCTATGTTTTTTTATTGGAGAATTGAGTCCATTGGTGTTAAGAGATATTAAGGAAAAATGATTGTTGCCTCCTGTTATTTTTGTTGTTAGGAGTCGAATTATGTTTTTGTGGCTATCTTATTTTTGGTTTGTTGAAAGATTACTTTCTTGCTTTTACTAGGGTGTAGTTTCCCTCCTTGTGTTGGAGTTTTCCATCTATTATCCTTTGTAGAGCTGGATTTGTGGAAAGATAGTGTGTAAATTTGTTTTTGTCATGGAATATCTTGGTTTCTCCGTAACTGAGAGTTTTGCTGGGTATAGTAGCCTGGGCTGGCATCTGTGTTCTCTTAGGGTCTGTATGACATCCTCTCAGGATCTTGGGAAGTTGCATCTTGATCCACAAGTCAAAGCAGAAAGAACTAACAGAATAGTGTGAGCTTTTGAAGCCTCAAAGCCCATCTCCCAGTGACACACCTTCTTCAACAAGTTCTCTCTTCCTTCCCAAATAGTTCCACCAATACAGAAGCAAGTATTCAAATACATGCAGCCATGGAAGCCATCTTCTTCAAACCCCCATAACTTCTTTCTTCTGCCATATCTTTTTATACTTTATGCGAGCTCAGTTCTTGTGAATTTACCTTTTGGGGTCTGAATGAAGTACCATCCATTTGTCCTTTAGTTTGCCTACTAAAGAACATCTACTGAGAACTATCAAATTTGGTGATGCTATAATCTTCCACACCAGGAGATACAATGGCATCAGCATGCTTTTGGCTTTGTGTTTGTGACTGCATTGACAAAGAAATGTCACTTGATATTATATCATGCATAAGCATATATGCTTTCCAATAGCATGGGTTGAAATTTCCCCAAAATTTGAAGTTCAATTTTAGACTCGAAAATACTAACTTGGCTCTTCTTAAATAGACTTTGCCATTGTCTAGTGATGTATGTTTAGCAACTTTGAGTAAGAGAGTAACTTCTCACTGGTATAAGCTTCAATAACAAGCATCTAGGAGACCTCCTGGACAACCAGGGCTCCAGCACTGGTATCACTAGTGGCTGCCAGCCAGCATCAATGCAGATAGGTGAACCTCACCCAGCTGACACAGACTGCTCTCACAAGACACCTCTGAAGACATTCACATTCTATCTGTGTGTAAATCTGTTACATTATCCCACACTAACCTTTTCACAGTCTCTCCATTGCTTTTTCTTTACCATATACCAACATTTCTTTCTACTATGCAAACTCAAAGTGAGACTGCATAGCAGTCTTGCCCACACCTTCTTTTGCTGCAGGCTTCCCTCAATATATCTTATATACCCTCATTTAACATTCTTCTGATCCTTATATCAATTCACTAGGAAATTCGTTGGGTTTTGTGTCTTCTCATGAAATAAATTGGTTAAATAAATTGGTCATTTCATGTACACACAAGCCTACATATAACTAGGAATACAGAAATGCACCAATGCCCATATTTGGAAATGAAATTTTCAACAAAGAAAATTAGAATCATATAATTTAATAATTTTAATTTAATTTTGTTTTATTTTATTATATATATATATATATATATATATATATATATATATATATATATGCCTGAGTGTAGTTATGTACACCATGTGCATGAATGTGCTCACAGAGATCAAGAAAAGACATCAAATTCTTTTGAACAGGAGTTGTCATACAGGTATTGAATACCAAACTTTGTTTCTCTGTAAGGACATAAAGTGCTCTTGGCAACTGTTCACTCTCTCCAGCTCCAATAATTTAATTTAACACATATTTTTAACTTGTAGATATTTCTGAAAATTTTTTAAATAGATAAAAAATCATTCTGACTTGTAAGAAATGAAGAAAATGGCTTAACATTTAGAGGTACTGATTTTAATAATTTAAATGAATACACGATTGCTAGGCAACAAGGATGCCCTACCACTTACCAAACTAAACCAAAAAAATTGCAGAAATCTACATAGGGAAATGACTCCACTTATAGCATGGTAAATTAATTTTGTTACTGAAATGTCATTATGCTGTCATATTTCCACTCTTGTCAGTTATTCAAACATATCCATTTTTCCTTCATAATGTTTCATTGCTGGAGTAATTGAACTTTGCAGTTTTTATCTCTAGCTTATATTACTTAAAAATCTCTGTGTGCATTATTATGAGGGAAAGGGCATAGACAGAGATAGCCTTATTTAGCTTGCGTAGTTTCTGATTGCACTGAGGCTCACAGTTGATTACAGCTTCCTAACCTCTCCTTTCCTACTCATTACCCTCCTCATTTTATACCAGTGTATACAGCTATTAGAATATCTTTATTTAGGAAGCACAAAAGGAAAACACCAAGGAGGATTGGAAAGATAATATATATTTTGTTTTGATGTTTCAATTTAATTGTGGTTTGAAAATGCTGAACTATCTGAGGTATACTAAATATTCATTAGGCATTTCAGCTTTTTCTAAGTTCTAAATGAAAATGACCCAGCAAAATCAAATTGAAATTTCATAGGGTACTTTTCAAGTGTGGTTCTAAAACATACATTAAACAAAACGCACTCATCTGAATGCAAGCTTGTCTCTTTCTCCAGGATCTGTACACACCCATGGGTCTATTATGCTTTCAATTCAATGCCTCCAAAATGTGTGTATTGTGGATCAAATAAAGAGTTCAACAGCTTTCATACGCAAACAGTCTTATGGTCTGCTATATTTACAAACCTCTTGTGCTGTTTCTTTATGTTTCCCCACTTACAAAGGTTAATGCAAATTTTGCTGGAATTCAGGCAATATATTCTGCATTATTTTCTACATACACAAACCTGTTCAGAAAGACCTCATCAGAATTTATCCATGTGAATCCAACAGCCCTTTATGGACTTGTTGAAGGAAACTGTGCTTACATTTAGAAATCAGTCTTTCCCTGTTCATCTACAAATCATTGAATGCATAGCAAAAAGGACTTCAAATATGATATAGCCTAACACACATATTTTTTAAAAAAAGGTGAAAATTGGCTTGCATTCAAAATAGACCATGTCATTTCAAGTATGTTTCATCTCTGATATTTCTTATCATAATGTTGTTTTACTTGGTATTAAAGTAAGCACTATAGCTGACTTATACTATACTGCCATGATTCTGTATGTGTATATATACATGTATATATATATATATATGCAGCATATATGTATATATATATGTATATATATGCAGCATATATGTATATATACATACATGTATATATATAGTGCATCAGCTATAGAGAACATATACATGAGTATTAGTTTTTAATTCTGTCTGGACATCTCTGCCACAGGAGTTTTCATCTCTATAGAAAAATGTAGTTATTTTGTTTTTCTTGTCATTGTTATCAAGAGTATTGACCCATCTCTTTTAGAACAAAATTCTTTTTTCTCTTTTTATTTCTTTTGACTTAATAGTAGACATTTCATTTTAGAACAGCTTTCAATATTTTTGAAGAGAGAGAATACCTCAACTATCCATCCTATGCCTCCAAGTAAAATCACCAGTGCCAGGAATAGGTTACATCTTTTTTAGTTATGGGCCAAAAGAGTTCCACAGAATATTTTTCTACCCTAACATCACATGCTATTACCACTATTATCAAGGCTATTGGTTGCTCTTTCTGACCTAATGGCAAGGCCCCATTGCTTAAGGAAGTACTTACTTGTGTCACTGAACATGGAGAAGCTAAGCTGGTGCCTAACTAGAAGCTTCACTCATACTTATCAGTATTCATGGTACTGGAAGGTACTCTGCATGATAACAGAGGAAAAAGGTGATCATCAATGTCTTAGTCAGGGTTTGTATTCCTGCACAAACATCATGACCACGAAGCAAGTTGGGGAGGAAAGGGTTTATTTGGCTTACTTTAACATTGCTGTTTATCACAAGGAAGTCAGGACTGGAACTCAAGCAGGTCAGGAAGCAGGAGCTGATGCAGAGGCCATGGAGGGATGTTCCTTACTGGCTTGCTTCCTCCTGGCTTGCTCAGCCTGCTCTCTTATAGAACTCAAGACTTCCAGCCCAGAGATGTCACCACCCACAAGGGGCCCTACCCCCTTGGTCACTAATTGAGAAAATGCCCCAGAGCTGGATCTCATGGAGGCACTTCCCCAACTGAAACTCCCTTCTCTGTGATAACTCCAGCCTGTGTCAAGTTGACATACAAAACTAGCCAGTACAATTGACTCCTTGTCAACTTGACACACAAACACATCACTATTAAGCCTCAACCCTTATTCTCTTATTCATCTCCAAGAGCTAAAGTCCCACAGTCTTTTCATATTAAAAGTTTAATCAATTTAAAATGTCCAATATCTTTTAAAATTCAAAGTCTCTTAACTGTGGGCTCCACTAAAATACATTCTTCTTTTGAGAGGGAAAAATATCAGGGCACAGTTACAATCAAAAGCAAAACCAACTGGGATCCAATTCACAATCTTCCGGGCTCCTCCAAGGGCTTGAGTCACCTCTCTAGCTCTGCCCTTTGTAGCACACATCTTGTTTTCTGGGCTCCAGATGCCTGTGCTCACTGTTGCTGCTGTTTTTGGTGGTCATTTATGGTACTGGCATCACCAAAACACTGTCATCTGCTGTAACTAGGCTTCACCAATAGTCTCTCATAGGCTTTCTTCATGGTGCCAGGCCTCAACTCCTTTGCATGACCCCTTCAGTCTTGGGCCATTAATTTTAACTGAGGCTGCACCTTTACCAATGGCCTTCCATGGCCTCTCACTGTGGTAAGCCTGAGCTGCTCTTTAAGACCCCTTCGTGCTGTCAAAACCAGTACCACCTGGGTGAGTCTTACACATTACCAAGTCCTGTTGCAGCACAAGGTACAATCTTGGCTATCTCTGGAACACAGCCTCTTTGTGCTCTTAGAAAACACTCCCCAGAAGATGTTACCTCAATGATGCTGGTCTCTTTTTAATCACCGCTAATTTCTTAGCTCCAGCTAACCAGCATCAATAGTCTCAGTAATGTAAAGTTCTCTCTTTAGTAGTTTTGGTATCTTGTTAATCACAGCTGATACTTCAGCCCCAGCTAACCAGAACCACAGAATCTTCACAATCAAAACAACATGGCCCTGATAAGAATCTTCTCTTTGACATTTCACAAGCCAGGCCTCCATCTTCTGCACTGTTTTCAACATGATCTTCCAAGCTCTCACAGACATTCCACAGAGTTCTTAACAGTGGCTCTTTTAGCTCAAAGTTCCAAAGTCTTTCCACAGTCCTCTCCAAAACATGATCAGGTTGTTACAGGAATACCCCATTCCTGGTACCAATTTGTCTTAGTCAGGGTTTCTATTCCTACACAAACATCATGACCACGAACCAAGTTGGGGAGGAAAGGGTTTATTTGGCTTACTTTTACATTGCTGTTTATCACAAGGAAGTCAGGACTGGAACTCAAGCAGGTCAGGAAGCAGGAGCTGATGCAGAGGCCATGGAGGGATGTTCCTTACTGGCTTGCTTCTCCTGGCTTGCTCAGCCTGCTCTCTTATAGAACTCAAGACTTCCAGCCCAGAGATATTACCACCCACAAGGGGCCCTACCCCCTTGGTCACTAATTGAGAAAATGCCCCAGAGCTGGATCTCATGGAGGCACTTCCCCAACTGAAACTCCCTTCTCTGTGATAACTGCAGCCTGTGTCAAGTTGACACACAAAACTAGCCAGTACTATCAACATTGCCCAGCTACAACACTGAAACCTTCAGCAATGACTTGCCTACAGAACATACTGATGAACAAGTGCCATCAATGTTATAGGGGTAACCAGCCACTTCAAAAGTTTTTAGATAAGGCTCATTCCAGGAGATGGAACCCATGCCTGACACTGTTAAACTGGACAACAACCTGAGCCTAGATAGTTCATGGACCTAGGAAAAAACCTACAACTTTTATTTGGTTAAAGGAACATAACAATAAAAGGATTCCTAATAAAAAAAAACTGGTATACCCAAAGTTCAATTCAATGACTAACTCAAATTAGAGAAACTTCTTGAAGTAAATGGGCATCGACACAGTAACCCACAGCTGGAATTTGGAGCATATAGTTGTAAATGGGAAGTTTTTTCTCAAACTTCTCTCCTCAAGGCTCATGAATCCATGAAGGGGAAGATGTAGAAAGACTGAAAGAGTCAAAGGTGATGGATGATTCCAATGACATAATATTTCCAGATAGAACAGAATTGATGGACTCACAGAGATTGGCAGCATGCACAGTACATTGACAGGCTCAAAGGCCAGGAAGATCCCAACACTGAGAATGGGAACTGGATTTGGGATCTCACCCCTAACCAAGAAGCTATTTGCAATTTGTAACTACTGGCAGAGGGAAAATCAGTTTCTATAATAGAATGTTACTGGGTATATTAACCTCACTCCAGCAAAGACCCCACACCTAAGAACAGTGGGCAACACAAAATTATCTCCTTTGCTTTGGGGGGGAGTTTTTGCTTTGATTTGGCTTTTTTTTAAATCAAGATTTTTTTGTTTGTTTTAAAGATATATTTATTTATATGAATACACTGTAGCTGTCTTCAAACACACCTGAAGAGAGTATTGGATCCCATCACAAATGGCTGTGAGGGACCTTGTAGTTGCTGGAAATTGAACTCAGGACCTCTGAAAGAGCAGCCAGTGGCCTTAACTGCTGAGCCCATCATTAGTTGTTTTAAATCTCAGGTTAGCCTCAAAATTGATATTTACCTTATGCTTACCTCAAAGTCATGATCTTCCAGCCTCAGTCTCTTCAGTAATTAGATTATAGGTAAGTAACACCAAACTGCCTTATAAATGATTTTCTCTTTTATTTCAAATTTCAATGATTTTTTTCTATATGTAGGAAAGCATTCAAATTTTGCAGTTTACATATATGCCCCATGACCTTACTGGTTTCATTTACTAGATTCGCATGTATATTTTTACTTTCCTTTTCTTTTGTTTTTCTTCCTTCCTTCCTTCCTTCCTTCCTTCCTTCCTTCCTTCCTTCCTTCTTCCTTCCCTTCCTTTCTGCTTATTCTTGTTTTTTGTTTTTTTTTTGTTTTTTTTTTGTTTTTTTTTTTATAAATTCATTGGCTTCCCCTTCTAGTTTGGGGATATAAGATAAAGGGTTCTTTTGCTTTACTTCCAGTATTAAGGGTAAGGCACCTTAGGTTTATTTATTTTTTTTTTAGATTCATCTTTTTATTATAATACTTCACATATTCACTTTACACCCCATTAACTGCTACCCACCCACAGTCAGTCCCTCCCACAAGTTGTTCCACATAGCCCCTTCTCTACTCCTTTAAGCAGGGAGGGGCCCTCTGGGTATCCCCCGACCCCAGCACATCAAATCTCTCTGAGGCTAGGGGCATCCTCTCCCACTAAGGCTAGACAAGACATCCCAGTTAGAAAAACATATCCCACAGACAGGCAACACCTTTTGAGATAGCCCCAGTCCAGTTGTTCAGGACCCATGAAGACTAAGCTGCATATCTGCTACATATGTGTGGGAAGGCCAAGGTCCAGCCTGCGCATGTTCTTTGGTTGGTGATTCAGTCTCTGAGACCCCCAAGGGTCCAGGTTAGTTGACTCTGTTGGCCTTCCTGTGGAATTCCTATCCCCTTACAGGCTCCCAGTCCTTCCTCTTAATTTTACATAAGAGTACGCAAGCTCCATCCAGTGCTTGGCTGGGAGTGACTGCACCTGTCTGGGTCAGCTACTGGGTGAAGCCTCTCAGAGAACAGCAATGCTAGACTCCTGTCTGAAAATATAACAGAGTATCATTAATAGTGTCAGGAATTGGTGCCTACCCATGGGATGAGTCTCAAGCTGGGCTGGTTATTGGTTGGTCATTCCCTCAGTCTTTGCTCCATCCCCATGCCTGAATTTCTAGTAGACAGGATAAGTTTTGGGCCAAAAGTTTTGTGGGTGGGTTGGTGTCCCTATCGCTCCACTGGGGTTCCTGCCTGGCTAGAGGAGATGGCATCTACAGGTTCTGTATCTCCAATGCTGTGAGTTACAGCTAGGAATATGGTATTGGTTGTTGGATAGTGTCAAAGGCTTTTTCAGCATATAATCAAATGATCATGCAATTTTTTTCTTTCAGTTTGTTTATGTGGTGGATTATGTTGATAGATTTTTATATGTTGAACCATCCCTATATCCTTAGGATGAAGCCTACTTGATCATGATGGGTGATGTTTTTGATGTGCTTAGAATGTGACTTTGGTTTGCATTTTATTGATTATTTTTGCAAAAATATTTGTAAAAGAAATTGGTCTGCAGTTCTCTTTCTTTGTTGAGTCTTTGTGTGGTTTAGGTATTCTGTGGCTTCATAGAATGAGTTTGGCAGGGTTCCTTCTGTTCTTATTTTGTAGAATAGATTGATGAGTATTGGTATTAGCACCTCTTTGAAAATCTGGTAGAATTCTGTACTAAAACCATTTGGCCCTGGGCTTTTTTCTTTTTTCTCTTTTCTTTCCTTTTATTTATTTTATTTTTTATTTTTTGGAAGATTTTTTTTTGACTGCTTCTATTTCTTTAGGGATTATAGAGCTCTTTAAATAGTTTACCTGATCTTGATTTACCTTTGGTAAGTAATATCTGTCTAGAAAATGATTCATTTTGTTGGAGATTTTCCAATTTTGTGGAGTACAGGTTTTTGAAGATCTAAAGATTCTTTGAATTTCCCCAGTGTCTGTTGTTATGTCTCCCTTTTCATTTCCAATTTTGTTTATTTGAATACTGTCTCTCTGTTTTTTTGTTAGTTTGGCTAAGAATTTTTCTATCTTGTTGATTTTCTCAAAGACCAGCTTTGGTTTGTTGATTCTTTGTATAGTTTTGTTTGTTTCTCGGGGATTGATTTCAGTTCTGATTTTGATAATTTCCTGCCTTCTGTTTCTCTTTTTTGTGCATGCTTCTTTATTTCTAGAGCCTTCAGGTGTACTTTTAAAAAGGTTTATTTATTTTATTTATAAGAATACACTGTAACTGTCTTCAGACATACCAGAAGAGGGAATCAAATTCCATTACAGATGGTTGTGAGTCATCATGTGATTGCTGGGAATTACACTCAGGATCTCTGGAAGAGCAGTAAGTGTTCTTAACCACAGAGCCTTCTCTCCAGCCCCCTCAGGTGTACTTTTAAATTGCTGATATGAGAACTTTCTAACTTCTTTATGGAGGCACTTAGTGCTATAAACATTCCTCTTAGCACCACTTTTATCATGTCACATAAATTTCGATATATTGTGTCTTCATTTTCATTGAGTTCTAGAAAGCCTTTAATTTTATTCTTTATTTCTTCCCTGGAGATCATTAAGTAGAGAGTTGTTCAGTTTACATGAGTGAATAGGCTTTCTGGTCTTTCTATTGTTGTAGAAGTCCGGCTTTCTTCCATGGGGGTTTGATAAAATACTAGGCATTACTTCAATGTTTTTGTATCTATTGAGGCTTGCTTTGTGACTGACTATATGACCAGTTTTGGAGGAGGTGCTGAATAGATACACAAGGTGTATTCTTTTGTGTTTGGGTGAAGTATTCTATAGATATCTATAAGGCGAATTTCATTCATAATGTCTGTTACCTTCATTATTTCTCTGCTTAGTCTTTGTGTGGAAGACCTGAGAGTTGGTGAGAGTAGGGTGTAAAAGTCTCCCACTATTAATGTGTGGGATTTGATGTTTGATTTAAGCTTTAGCAATGTTTCCTTTACAAATGTGGGTGCCCATGTGTTTGGGGCATAGATGTTCAGAATTGGGATATAATCTTGGTAGATTTTTCATTTGATGAGTATAAAGTGCCCTTCCCTCTCTCTTTTGATGAATTTTGGTTGAAAGTCTATTTTATGAGATATTAAAATGGCTGTTCCAGCTTATTTCCGGGGTACATTTGATTGGAAATTTTTTCCATCCCTTTACTCTGAGGTTATGTCTATCTTTGCTGCTAAGGTATGTTTCTTGTATGAAACAGAATTATGTTTTCTATTTTCACATCAATTGTGCTAGTGCCCTTTTATTGATGAATTCATGACCAGTGATTTTTATTTCCTCTTCTTTTTAATGTCAGTGGTTTTACTGTGTGTGTGTGTGTGTGTGTGTGTGCAAGCACACACACATGTGTACTCATTCTTCCCTTTTTTTACTGACACAGAACTACTAACTTACTGTGTTTTCTTGGATATAGTTATCCTCCTTGGATTGAGTTTTCTTTCTAGTATTTTCTGTAAGACTGGATTTGTGGGATGGATATTATTTGTATTTAGATTTGTCTTGAAATATTTTGTTTTCTCCATCTATTGTAATTGAGAGTTTTGCTGCATAAAGTAGTCTATGTTGGCATCTGCCCAGGCAATTCTAGTTTTTAGAGTCTTTGCTGAGAAGTTGGGTGTAATTCTGATAGGTCTGCCTTTGTATGTTACCTAGTCTTTTTCCCTTGATGCTTTAATAGTCTTTCTTTTTTCTGTTGATTTTGATTACTATATACTGGGAGGATTTTCTTTTCTGGTACAGTCTAGTTGGTGTTCTATATGCTTCTTGTATGTTTATATGCATCCCTTTCTTTAGGTTGCAATGTTTTCCTCTATGATTTTGTTGAGAACATTTTCTAGGCCTTGGAGCTGGAACTCTTCATCTTCTTCTATTTCTATCATTGTTAGGTTAGGTATTTTCATGATAGCCCAGATTTCCTGGATATTTTGTGTCTGAAATTTTTTATATTTAACATTCTCTTTGACTGATGTATCAATTTCTTCTATTGTCTGAGATTTTCTCTTCCATCTCTTGTGTTTTGTTGGTGATATTTGCATCTGTTGTTCCTGTTCTCTTCTCTCAGTTTTCCATCTCCTGGATTTGTGTTTCCATTTTTGCTTCTAATTCTACTTTAAGGTCTGTATTTATTTCCTCCACCTGTTTAATTGGATTGTCCTGTTTATCTTTAAGATATTTATTTGTTTAATTTTTAAAGACCTATCTATTTGATTGTATTTTCCTTTATTTCTCTAAGGAATTTATTAATTTCCTCTTTAAATGTCTCTATCATTTTTGTAAGATTGGACTTAAGATAATTTTCTTGTGCTTTCTTTGTGTTAGGATATCCAAGGCTTGCCGCTATAAGTTATCTGTGCTCTGAAGGTGTCATATTACCTTAGCTTTTGCTGATTGTGTTCTTCTAAGAACCTTTAATCCCTAGATATTCTTGTTGTAGTAAGTATTAGGAGGGCATTAACCTTGATGGTCCTGGTGTGGCAGGCCTCTCATTGGATTGTAAGTTTCCAGATCTGCAGATCCGATGAAGGTAGGCAGAAAGGTGATAGGAGGATGGGTTATCAAGCTGCTAAGGGTAGCTAGGCTTGCTCCAGAGGACTCAGCACACAGGGAAGATGGGTTGGTGGGGAACGGAAGCTTACTTGTATGGTTTAGGACCCACAGGTCTGATGAAGGTTGGTGGAGAGGTGGGGGGAGAATGGAGATCCTCTAAGGCTAGCAGGCTGCTCAGGGCCACTCAGCTTGTTCCAGAGATAGCACCTTGTATTTTCACTCTGTAGAACCTGTAAAATGTATGAGATTTAGGTGTGTCATAATGAACTTCAAAGATTTTTTTTCATCAAACTAGCTAAGTTTTCTCAATTCCTGGTTCATTTAATTATGTATCAATGGATCATGGAGTGTTTTATGATTGATCTATTGATGTTGTGGAGTTCAGTGATCAATGTTTACAAATTTTTGCACCACCCTTTCACACTTAATACATCCTACTGGAACATGATATCTAATTCTTTGACTCATTGCTAAAAATGCTCACAATCTTGAAGATTTTATATCCATTTCAGAAGAAATACTGACATTCAGTTTTCTTTCTTGAAAGAAAAGACTTTGATAGTAGGTTAATTGTGGCCCCATACAATGAGTTTCAGAATATTCTCTTTCTGTTGTGCAAGAGCTTTTGGAGAGCTTGAAAGCTATTCGCCTTAAATGCTTTGCTCATACCACAGGAGTAAAGACTCCATCTTGGTGGTATGAGTTCTTATCTTTTCTTTCTTCTCTCTTTATTTCTAGTAGGTTATGAATCATTGATTCATTTTTAAAGATAGAAGCATACTCAAACATCTTCAGCTGTTTCTTACAGTGGGCCAAGACATCCTACCTAAGGTATCAATTCTGTTGACATTACCTTTACTTTCTGTTCACTGTCATCTGACTACTATCCAAGCAGTAGAAATGACTTTTTTTTTTTGTCTACTATTTATAGTTTATGCCATATCTCTCTTTGCTTGGTCTGATTTGGAGATTTATATATTAATCTTTTTAAAGAACTAGGCTTTTCTTTCACTAGAATTTTCTCTTTTTTTTCTCATATCTCGTTTATTTCTGCTCAAACTTTTACTGTTTCACTTGCTACCTGCTAACTCCAACGTTCTTCCCTAAGGTAGTTTATCATTGATTGGCCTTAAGAAAAAAAAACCCTAATGTTAACACTTAGCATTTTATTTGTATCACTTGATGTATTAATTTTAACTGCTTATAAATACAGTTATTTCTATCATCTTATTTTGTCCTTTTTATATGTCTCTATAATTTTTCCATGCTTTTTCTTTGACATTTTTTGAATTTTTTTCTTATTTTGCTTCTTCCTTTCCAATTTGAATTTCCATTTTGTATTGCTTAATTTAGGAAGTTAAATTTACACAAGTGTGAATCACATATGTAAAATAGAATAGTCTAAAGCTAATCAATATTTCTGTCTCCCTCTTAAATAATTCAAGAAGTTAACACTTAACTTTTCTCACATTAATGCTATTGTTTAGTGTATTTATTGCTCTACTCTATTTTCTTATTATTTTGCACTTGCTATTTCATTTTTTACAGTTGATAGTGACATATATTTATTTATATATTTATTATTTTCATAATTCTTTCTCTGAAATTAATTTCTTGTTTGTAGGAGTGTTGTGAACATGAATTCTATCTTTTAGAATTTTACTTAATAAACCTATTCTGCTGGCAAAAATCTCTCAGATTTTATATTCTAGGAAATGTTTTTACTTTATCTCTTCTTGAAGTACATTCTGCTGTTTTGGAATGTAGGCTAGCAGCTGTCTTGTTCCATTCCATGTAAAATATATTAGTACCTCATGAATTCCATTTTTTTCTAAGAAGTCTGCTACCAGTATACTTCAGGGGCCAGCAAACCTGCTACATTTGGAACACTATGTGTTTGGGGAAATAAAGTTTTATTGGAAAGCAGGCATATTATATAATTTGCCTATTTTCTACACCAGCTTTCACTACAATGGTAGAGTTGACTATTTGTAGATCTCACTGTTCTCTGAACATGATGTTTTACCCTTGGGTCCATTCCAGTAAAGATCATTGATTCCTGATCTTTAGCAACTACTGGAGCAACAGCCCTTTAAGATGTCATCTCTGTACTGCTGAGCTATACAATGTCACTGTGACTTTTAAAAATGTTCTTTTGATAAATGCCTGTACCTTCAGGGCTTATTGAAGGTATAGATCATTGTCTGTAATAGTTTATGGATTTCTTAAGTACATTAAACATTTCTTATAATCTGTAATTGTTAATTGATATACCTTTATCATTACACAGTCTATGCCTTTCTTTAGCTACCAGATATACCTATATTTATAGTAGCTACCAGAATTCCTTGAAACCTATGAGGTCACATCCTCCAAAGAGTATCTGTGTTTGCTTCTTTCAAGTCTTTGGAAGCCTGCGTAATCTAAGACTATCTGAACCAACAGAGGTATCCATTCCTTGACGTTAAATGATGTAGCCATTTTAAGTTGACCTGTAAAGCCATGAGGAATACCATTTATTTTGCAACTTTAACTAAACACAATCATTTCCTCTATTCAAAAACAAAGTCTATGAAATGTTGGTTTCCTTGTGGTATGGTGGTGGGCGATAGGGTATGAGGTACAGACATGGAGAATTCTGGTTTCCACCTCACCTTTGCTCTCTACGCAGGCATACTTCTAGGATCCTGATGTCACTTCATTTTTGATGAGATCATCTTCTCTACAAAGAAGTGAAAAGAATTTCTCAGCAATCTTAGTTGCTGCAACTGAAGGGTATATTAGGATGCTGTTTTGCAATACTGAAGGGAGAGAAAGCTTAACCTCTTATTTTATGTGAACCTTATGAGCCTACAGGAAAGCAACTTGCCAGAGATCACAGTGCTGTAACTCTTCAGAGTAAAAACTTACCATCTTCTTTCATGCAAACAATAATTCTAACAAAAAAATGCTCAAATTAAAACATCAGAAATTTTATTTTTAAAAAATTAGAATTTCAAATATAATGAATGAGATAAGTGTAACTACATATCAATATTTATAGCATATATTTCTTATTAACTACATTGCCAAATAAGGTATATTTTAAGCACAGAAGGCTGTCATTTGGTTAAAGATTGTAATCAGATTCATGGTCATTTCCACCTCAAATCAGTGTGCCTAAGACAAATGTCTCTTTCTACTTGAAATTTTCTCAGCTGCCCTACTTCCTAAACACCAAGGGAATCCTTGGCTACTCTCCTGTTACTGAAACACAAATCCTTAGTGTTATCTTTGCTTTCAAATCTTTCTTTTTCCACATATACTCATTTATCAACTTAGGAGCTTGCTCTGTCTGTCAATCCTTTGTTAGGACCAGTTTCTTCCAGTTTTCTAGTCTCTATAATCTATTTAGTTTCACTTCTTCATAAAGCACACATATAAGCTGCAGAAACATGACATCCAATCACTCTGTACATCTTTTGTATACAATCTTAAGGGAAGTTTTCATAATGGTGATTTTCTGAAATAAGAATGTTCTAAACTTGGGAGGTGGAAAAAAAGGAATTTTAGGTTAACGTATGATATTTTTAATTTTAGGTTTATACAATGAGATGTAGCCATGTACCACTACTAAGATAAGACAAATGAAATATAAAAAGAGTTCTGTGCTTAGTGCAGACTCTGGCTCTATCATCCAGAGCTTTGCTGTACCTCTCCACTATACTCAAACACAGTTCTTAAAATGTTCCAATTTTAACATTTAAACTGAACTTTACAGATAGATCAATTAAAAACTTTGTTACCAAATCAACTGATTCATTATATTCCTATTCCATTTCTATTGTTTTGGAGACAAGGTCTCCCTATGCAGCCCATGCTGGCCTATAAGTCTTTATGTAGCACATGATGGCAAGAAAGTCACAATCCTTTTGCCTCAGATGCCTGTGTGGTTGCCCCTCCATTTCTTTTCTATTAGCCTGTTTCTAACATAAAACAGAAACAAACTCAAGCACGGTATAGCCTCAAGTCTCCTGTCAGGTAGGCTAGTAAGCATGATTTCTTACAGGTTTCTCCTCATCCTTGTCAGAAACAGTTCCCTATATGTTTCTCCTGCCCATGTCCTGCGTCCTGCTCTGTGCCAACACATTGCACATTATGCCCTTTACTTTACCTCATCTGCAGTCTTGGAGTTTGCGGTTCTCATGTTTACCACACAGCCTCCCAAACCTGAACCCTGATTGTCCTGGTGATTCTCTCCATCTGTATATATCTGCCTTCAAACAACTGAGCCAAGAACCAATCCAGAAAGATGCTCAAAAAAGTGCAAAAGTTGAAAACATTTACATCCATGCTGGAGGTCAACACACATTGAATTACTACATAGAAAGATACTATATACTTCATACAATATATGTAATATATAACTGATTCTGTCTGTCTCTCTCTTCCTTTCTCCTCTTTCTTAAAGTTAAGGATCTTGAGATGAGGAAGAAATCTCTTTGAATCCTGAAAGCCCAAGGGAATAACTTGTTTCCTTGAGACAAGGACCTCTTCTGACTATGGATAGAATGAGATGAGACTGTGGGATAGACGAGAAAGGTTGTGTGGAGGTGAACAAAGAGGAGTTCATATCCTTTTTGGGACAAGGTATATGACCTGCTTCATCATCTTAGTATTCTTAACTTTAAAGGCCCATTTATGAAATTCCTTTTGTCACATAAGAGAAGATAATCTCAGTTTCTGGCAATTAAGACACCGACAATTTAAGGGACCATGTTTTACAGATCATTCCTTGATTTATACTGAATCAAGTTAGAATTTTTAAACTTAATCATGGAATTGAAGCAATGCATGGCCAGTAGAAACTGTCTTTTTGATATTAAATTTTGAGCTTTTCTTCAATATGTTACATTGAATATTTATATCTATGATATACTGCTCCCAAGTTTTACCTGGCCATGGCAGCAGACTGCCATGCCAAGTAAGCTATACAATCATGAAGGAAAGTTCTATGAGGGTCTGTAGGTTGGCAGGATTATCTCTATTTCAGACTTACAGCATTTTCCTTACAGATGAGTTTACAGAAACATAAAGCAATAACATGTGAGAAGTGTTTGTATCTGTTTAGCAGAAATGTTACCTGACAATTGACACTCAGATTTCTCTGAACATGTTGAATAATCTGTATTGAAATAATGTTAAGTAAAAATGAGTAAGAAGCTTGAACACTATTTTACACAGAAATCTGCATATCTATCCTGCAGTTCCCTCTGAATGTGAGGTAAGAAAATGATCTTATGAGGTGAATTTTATGCCACTTTAGTACAAAAACTATGTCCACCCCTAAACAATGTGATCTCCTTGAGATGCTTTTCTTTCCAATTGAGCCCAAAGAATAAGAAAACATACCACACTTGGCATTCTAATTGACAAAGACCCACTACTTCTTGGCTCTTCCACCTGCTGTGGAAATGGCATAAGAATGCAGAGTTTGGATATCACCAGGGCATGAGAACCAGACACAGCCACCAGAGAAACAAACCATTAAAAAGTGTTCATACTGGGAAACATAATCTATTATAATATATAGGTTATATTTATGTAACATGTTAAAATTCAGCATACACACACAGAGAGAGACTTCCACATGCACATTTTTAAAGGTGTCTATTGCAGAGGTTTGACATTGTACCACTGTGGAGGCTACTGCTTTTGGTGATCCATACATATGGGGGTAGCAGGAGCTTTCCCTTTGCTCTCAGAAATTTTGCTGAAATAAACTGACAATAGGCAGATGAATAGAAGTGGGCATAACAAATTCATTTGATCATAGTATTTAGAGACATCAGAGCCTTTGTGCTAAAGAAAGGCCCAAAGACCCAGAGTGAACTATTCACTATTATGCTGGGGTTTTGTAAAACAGGGACAACCAGGTGTAAATGGGATTTGACAAAAGAGGTCTGAGAGAATGGGCATAGACTGACTGAGGAGAGACAGTGAGGCCCTCTGATCAGATTCATCCTGACCTTCTGCTATAGCATTTCTTCTTCACGGCAACGGGGCAGGACCCCACCAGAAATAAGGTCGCCATTTTTCTATGGCCAGCTGTTACCAAGACAGCCATCAAAAGGTAGAGTCATATTTTTAGATTTATGGAATGGCTTTGGAGAAAAGGTATTCCAGTTTCTGTGATCTCCCATGGGGAAGAGGAATTCTGGTTTCTGAATGGTATCTTGAGAGAGATTGTGGCATGGGGACAGGGGAACAAGGAAAGGTCAGAAAGTAAGTTTTCTTCTGAGGCCTTCAGTTTGAAGTATTGTTTGCTGAGCCTCAACTTCCTAGAGCTTGAAGTCTGCAGGGAAGTTGGAGTCAAGAAGGAAAGATGTACACTCAGAGAGAGCAAGAACTAACTAGAAGTCACAATCTGGAGCTGGTGGCAACTCACCCTCTGACACTGATGGTGTGCTGTCCATGGGGGAAGCTGTCATTCTTTGTTTCCTAGCCCAAGATTAGGAGATGACAACCAACAGATGGATGGAGGGCAGAGAGTTATATGCCTGGCTATTGCTTCATAGCAGTGTGCATGAGCTCTCCAAATAATGGCTACTGCTTATCTTCTGTCATCCAAATCTTACATGAGAACCTTTCTCACTGCCTATTCTATCTGTTAACAAAGAAGTTTTAAAACTACAATTCAATTTAGCCATGTTGATGCACTACAAACCTACTACATGTTAGCATCTTGAATTACACTTACTCACCAGATAAAAAATAATAATAAATTTATGCCTACCTGATAATTCTACATATGATAAAAACACCAAGCTATCAAAATATAATAAGAGGAATAATTTGGGATGGTAAAGTTGCATGAGGCCTTCTGAGTCCTTAAGAGCACACACATACAAAATGCTATGATTAATAATGTCTCTCAGCTTCACAGGTTCTGGAGTCACCTAGAAAACCAAACTTTGTGCATGTCTGTGAGGGTCATGTAGGTTAGCTTAATTTGAATGTGATGGTCCACCCTGCGTGTGGGAGGTCCCATTTTATTGTCTGTGGTCCTTGACTTTATAAAAAGGAGAAATAGTTGAGCTGAGTCCAGAATTCATGGCTCTAAACCCTGGGTACAAAGTAACCAACTACCTGATACTACAATTGCTAAAACTTCCCCATGATGACAGACAGCAACCTCAAACAATGAACCAAACTCACACATTGCTTTTGTCTGGTATTTTGTGACAATAATGAGAAAAGTAAATGCACAAACACACACACACACACACACACACACACACACACACACACACACACACAGAGACACACACTCACATGCTCAACGCTATATAAAATATATTTTAAACAATGTAATAAACCACTCTCATTTCTACAATTGGTTTCTTGGCCATATTGTTTATAATGTCTCCACTGACACCATTCATTATTTACACCTAACACTATAAATTATTTCTTTTGCCTTGAAAAAAAAAAGCCTGTACCTGCCTGTTGGTGAAACAATCTTTTATTCTTGAGTTCCAGACCTACAATTTTTGGCTGTCACAGAAGTTACACCATATATTAGACAATTCATCACATCCTGGAGGATGCTGCCTCAGCCTCATGTGGTCTTTCTACCAAGCTGGTAGCAAAATTGAGTCTTCAAAAGTTTGTTCCATCCTCCAATCAACCAGTTGTTTCAGAATGACAGAAATATGGCAAATAGAAATACCTCCCTCCCCCATGTTGGTGTCTGTTCTTAGTAGACATCAGCTACTACAGCATTCTAGAATGGCTATAGCCAAATCAATTAACGTGAGTTCTGGTTCACACTGTTGCATTTAACTCAAACCTTATTCTTGTTCTTTATGAATATACCAAGCATTCTCAGAAATGGCTAGAGAAAGCTGATTTGCATATGTATTTTATGGTTAGATTCTCCTATTCTGATGTCTTTCTTTGATGAATAACTACATGAAACAAGTATCTTTATTTTCTACTGATTGAAGCGATATATAGACACTGTGCCAGGATATGACTGTCTCCTTTGAAACTTAATTCCTATTGCTTAGCCAAATCTATAACATAGGTTAGAAGACATCTATAACCCTGGAAACCTACTTTTCAAGGTAATATGAACAATAAGAAACACTGCTTAGACAACCACCACTCAGAGATTTCCCTCTGCTGCTGTTGTCTTAGAGCAAAATCTAGGTAACTCACCTATTAATTATTTGGGATTGGGTGAGAATCTCGAAGAATTCATTCTAGACCAAGCTCAATTGCTTCCTTTCTCAATCATCTAGCCATGGGCAACACCATGTACAGTAGTAAGAAGTTAATTGGAAGAAAGATCATAACATATGCCCTAATCTAGTCTTGGAAGTGATACCTATCATTTGTGTCATGTTCCATTGGCTATATAGACAGATTCTGGCATACTATGGAAGAAGAGTGTACGAGGAAAGAATCTTAGGAAGGAAGGACAATTCTACTTGATCTTAGAGGCTGGTTACCAAACAAAGAGAAGGCAGGGTTAGGCCTAGACTCATTTATCCGAGTATTAAGTGTGAGGTATAGTAAAATAATTTAAAGCTGTGTTGAAATAACTGAGAAAAAGAGATTGTTCAGCCACATGCAATAGCTGATTTGTGTAACTGTGGGCAGGTACTGTATGATCCTCATGGATATTTAAGCTTTGATCATATTCTCATTCTCTTGGACAGACCACGACTTCCTGTCTGCATCTTCTTTGATGGGAATGCTAGCTCCTGATGATTTGTTTCTCAAGCACAACCTCTAACTTAGTCACAATACCCTGACATTGTCAGTATACTATTAACACTCTTCCAAACTTGCTCATCTGTGGATAAAATCTCTATTCTCTACACAGAGGATTAAACTCAGTGGCTTACTTGTAATTGGCCAGTGCTTATAACTGAGTTATAGTGCCGAAACTCTATTTATTTTGATACACGGCCTCACTAAATTGTCTAGGCTGGTCTTCAACTTACTCTGTAACTAGAACCTTGAATTTATGACCCTTTTGCCTCAGCCTCCTAAGTAGCCAGAGTAATGGGCTGTGCCACCTACTCCAGCTCTAACCCAATCTTAAAGTAATTCAATGGTAAATAGTTCCAGGTTGAAATAAAATTATTTTGTTGTGGAAATACCTCAATTTCTTATATTAGTTGAAAATAACCTATTGCAAAGTCTGTTTTAAAAACTAAAGCACATGGATCATAGATTAGGTCTCTCTTCCTTTATCCCACACAATGCTGGTAACTCCATCTGAACTAATATTGTTTGAGATTCCAGACAAAGATTCAGCCAAGTCTTGCTGAAAGAAATAGTAGTAGTGGAATAAAAAAGACAGTTGATATAGATACTTCAGATGGTATTCAGGTGAAATGTTAGCAGGTTAGGATGAAGAAAAGGTAAACAGGTTGAAATTTGTAAAGATGTGAGAGTAGTCATGAGGTGACAGAAGCAAGAGAGTAAATGGGTGAGCATCAAGGCAAATAGAGATTTGGGCTGAGTTGAGTAAAAGCAAGCTATACACATGAACAGGACTGAGGTTGATGTGAAAGGCTATAATTTTAAGGATTTTATTTTTATTCAGTTTAGTTTGTAAGTTTTTGGCAAACATCTAAAGAAAGACAGTTGTATAGTTCCTAACATTCTAACTCCTTTATATTATTTTCCCTCTAATTCTTTTTTATTCATTATTTAAAAAAAAAAACATTGTTTCATTTCTGCCAGCAGACATGGGATGTATGTTGTTGTAGGTGTGGGAGACTCAGTGAGGGTACAGATCAAAGAGGAGGTGATGACTTGATGGCTGGAAGAGAAAGGAGAAGATTATATAACGCTTCTGAGAAGTCTAGAGGAAGTACTCATGGCACACTATAGCTAAGCCACCAAATTGGTTGAGAAATTCTTGGAAATTGAGCTGCCATCACTGTTGAGGTCTGGCTTCATCATATGGTCAAGGACACCAAAGTTTTTTTGTTGTTCATGAAGGTGGCCAGCTCTGTGTTCATGAAAGGAAGGAACTCAGTTTCAAGAGCTGACAGCTATTCTGTTCCCATCCTTCCCACTGTACGTTTAGAAAACAGCATCAGGGTCTCTGTCCATCAGTCTCTGTAGGTCTGGACATTTTTGCAAAGAATGAGTCCCGCCTGAGACTGCAGCTAATGATGGATGGGGCAGGAGTCCCCTGTAATTCTTAAAGCCAGGAAATGCTCTTTCCAAATCTGTTTCCACAGTTCACATCTTTGAATGAACTACTCCTTACTTCACTGATTCTGCTGGGACACCAGATCCAATATTGTTCAATTCCGTCATGAGCTCTTAGGATCCTTGCTTCATGACATGCTTTATTTTTAAAAAGTAGGGCATAAACATTTTATTTGTTTATGTATTGGTTTGTTTGGTTTTGGCCTTTCTTTTTTTTTTTTATTTTAGATTTTCGAGACAGGATTTCTCTGTATAGCCTTGGCTGTCCTGGAACTCTCTCTGTAGACCAGGTTGGCCTCAAACTCACAGAGATCTGCCTGATCTGCTGCATATAAATGGTTTATATTGAAGTTGTTTTAAAATTTATCTTAGCTGATACATAAAACATAAATATTATACATAATAATGGGGTACTATGTAATAGTTTGATACATGTCCATAATGGGTAATGGTCTAAGTGAATGTAAACACAGCCATGCACTATATCTACCATATCATCTCATAGGATGAAAACTTTGAAAGCTTTTCCAGTACATTATTACCTATAGTCATTCTACTATGCAATAACACACCAAGACTTCTTGCATTGTGTAAATACAACTTATTACCCATTGATCAGCCACTTCCCATCCCTCCCCCTCCGTGGTAGAATTCTATAATATCAACTATAAACAGCATTACATACATTTGTATTGTTAGAGTTGAGAATAGAGTGAGACACATTGTAGTGTCTATTTCTGGTTGTCAACTTGACTATATCTGGAATGAACTACAATCCAGAATTAGAAGGCTCTCCTGTGATCCTCATATGGAGCCTGTGAAATACAAGTTTCTGACCTGGATCTTGTCATGGAGATCTTGAGGCATATGAATTCTAGAAGATTATGACAGGGAACTCTCTGAGTTCAAGGTCATCTGGGATTAAAGGCATGGTGACACATACCTTTAATCTGGGCCACACCTTCTGCTGGAGACCTATATAAGGATATTTGTAGAAGAAAGATTTACTCCCTCTCTCCTTCCCCTGCTTGCCTTCTGGGACTGAGCAACTTCTAGATCCTTGGATTTCCATTCACAGCTGCTGCTGATCATTGTTGGGAGTGGGACTACAGACTATAAGTCATCAACAAATTCCCTTACAATATAGAAACTACCCATAAGTTCTGTAACTCTAGATAACCCTGACTAATACACACATTGTGTAGATCAAAGCATATCAACTTTAACATGATGGCTCAGATTAATTTAAAAACACTGTACAAGTGAGAGCCACATAGTATCTTGTAGGTTTCAGAGTATCTGGGGCTTTGACACTATGAAGTCCTATGCATACATTTCTGTTGTCACTCAACATTCTATATCACAGTGCTCAGTACTTAGGAATGTATTCTGCAGCATGACTACACTTGACCTTTGTAAATTTGTTTTACATGTAATATTAACTTACAGGAAATCTGTGCATCCATACCCTCAATGTGTGATATTTACCAGTTCTGGGCTCCTCAACATTACAATTTCTAACATTCTATTACCTTTTATTTGGAAGACAATATACACACAAATACACACACACACACAAACACACAAAGGGCACATGCACACACACAAATTTAGCTTGACTGCAGGAAGCCATGAAGAATAAATTTGACAAATGTCTATAGACAAAGGTTCAAGTTTTTTAAAAATTATTTTTAAATAGAATCAATCCTTTCAAATTTATTGTTAGCCACAATATACTCAAGACTTCCAACTTCTGTGAAGAGCTTTGTTTTAAAATTTTCTAGACTGTGTATTTGTTGCAAAAAACAAAACAGATGTTATCTCCTTGGGATGGATGTGACACAAGATTCTTTAGTTATCAGTTGATGTCTTAACAAGTAGTATCCTATAGAAAAAATTTTATGAAAAATTGAAAAATTCTTCCATTATTTGTCTCTATTAGTTAATTTCGTGGAATAAGATTTTTCCAATGCTTATTCTTATCTTCCCTGTTTTATTTAGTTACTATAGTAATTTAGACCAAAATGAGTAGTAATGAGCTATTTTGAAATAGAGCATTTTTATGGATGGAAGAATTATCGTGGTTTTATAAAAAGTTTAGATTAAAGCCTATCATGTCTATAATAAGAATTTGCATTTTAAGTCCTCAAAACAACATTTAAATTTTATATGATGAAATACATCATCCTTGCTGCAATGCTTACCTTATTTCCTAAAGTAAACTCTGAAGTGAACTTTCATAGTAGAAAATTTCAAAGCCTTAAAATTTGTTATAGATATAAGTATGTTGAGTGCAGAAAATTAGTAATAAGTGATACAGTTTAAAAAAAAAAACAAATCTTGGCTTCTGCCCGGTTCTTACTGCTGGGGCAGACCCCTAGTTGGTCTGCTTCCATGAAGACTAGATATCCTGATCTATTCTAGAGGACCCATTGCACTCAGAGCAGTTGGTAAGAACCACCCCCCATCCCCACCCCCTGCCTCCCTATCCTGGAGCTGCTGCTGGAAGCCTGGTGAACTCAGGACCCATCACCCACCAAAACCCCGCCATTCTGAATACTACTCCCCTTCATTGCCTTCCATGCCTTTTGCCTGGTCTTTGCTGTTGGGGCAGACCCCTAGTTGATCTGTTTTCATAAAGACTCCAGATCCAGATCTATCCTAAAGGACCCGCTGCACTCAAAGCCTCCCAGGAGATCTACTAAAGCCAAGGCAACAGATCAGCAACTTCTCTGCCCCTGTAAAGAGCCCCCAGTTGGAAGGCCCTACAGGTTGTCAGATACAGCCAGGGCCACAGGCCTACCGGGAGACCTGAAGCAACCCAGGGACAAAAGAGACAGACTCCATAAAGTTACCCAGACTAACAATCACCAGGGATATCCAGATGGTGAACAGCAAGTGCAAGACCATGAACAACAGAAGCTAAAATACATGGCCATCATCAGAACCCAGTTTTCCCATCACAGAAATCCCTGAATATGCCAATATACCTGAAAATCAGGAATCTGTCCTAAAATCCTTAAGGAAGATATCAATAACTCATTGAACGAAATATAGGAAAACACAGGTAAACAGGAGAAGGAATTGAATAAAAGGTTCCCAGGCCTAAAAGTAGAGGCAATATAGAAAACACAAATGGAGGCAAATCTAGAAATGGAAAGCCTAGAGAAGAGGTCAGGAATTACAGATGCAAGTATTATTAGCAGAATACAAGAGATAGAAGAGAGAACTTCATGTGTAGAAGATATAGTAGAAGAGATTGACACAACTGTCAAAGAAAATTCAAAACATAAAAAACTCCTAACCCAAAGCATCCAGGAAATTCAGGACACAATGAAAAGAACAAATCTAGGAATAATTGGAATAGAGGAGAACAAAGATCCCCAGCTCGAAGGAACTGAAAATGTCTTCAACACAATCATAGGAGAAAACTTCCCCAACCTAAAAACAAGGTGGCCATAAAGGTACAAGAAGCCTACAGAACACCAACTAAATGAGGTCAGAAAAGAAAATCTTCTCATCACATAATTATCAAAACACTAAATGCACAGAGCAAAGAAAGAATATTAAAAGCTGCAATGGAAAAAGGTCAAGTAACATACAAAGATAGATCTATCAGAATTATTCCAGACTTCACAACAAAGGCTATGAAAACCAGAAGAGCCTGGTCAGAGGTCATGCAGACTCCAAGAGAACACAAATGCCAGCCCAGGCTACTATACCAAGCAAAACTCTTAATTAACATAGATGGAGAAACCAAAGTATTCCAGGACAAAACCAAATTCAAACAGTATCTATTTACAAATCCAGCCTAAAGAAGATCCTGGAAGGAAAACTCCAACAGAAGGAAGATACCTGCACAAAAGAAAAGACAAGACATTAAGCACTTAACTCACCTATGAAAAGATATAAGCTAACAGAGTGGATATGCAAACAAGATCCAGCATTTTGCTGCATACAAGAAACACACCCCAATAACAAAGACAAGCACTATCTCAGAGTAAAAGGATGGAAAAATGTCTTTCAAGCAAATGGTCCCAGGAAACAAGGAGGAGTTTCCATCCTAATATCCAATAAAATAGACTTTCAACTAAAAGTTATCAAATGTGATGAAGAAGGACTCTTCATATCCATCAAGGGGAAAATCCACCCAGAGATAGTCTCAATTCTGGGTTAATTCAAGCCTAAGCCACAAATGCAAAAGCACCAAAATTCATAAAAGAAACTTTACTAAAACTCAAAACACACATTAAACCCCATACAATAATAGTGGAAGATTTCAATGCCCCATTCTCACCAATTGACAGGACATTGAAACAGAAACTAAACGGAGATACAGTGAAACTAAGAGAGGTCATGAACCAAATGGATTTAACAGATATCTACAGAACATTCCGCCCTAAAACAAAAATATACACCATCCTCTCAGCACCTCATGGTGCCTTCTCCAAAATCGACCATATAATTAGTCACAAAACAACCCTCAACATATACAAGAAGATTGACATAATACCAATTATCCTATCAGATGACCATGGCCTAAGGCTGGTCTTCAATAACAGCAAAAACTACAGAAAGCCCATATACAGGTTGAAACTGAACAATTCTCCACTCAATGACAACCTTGTCAGGGAAGAAATAAAGAAATTAAAGACTTCCTGGAATTTAATGAAAATGTTGACACATCATACACAAACTTATGAGATACAATGAAAGCAATGTAAAGAAGAAAGTTCATAGCACTAAGTGCCCTGGTAAAGAAACTGGAGAGATCTTACACTAACAATTTAACAGCACACCTGAGAGCTCTAGAACAAAAAGAAGCAAACTCACCCAAGAGGAGTAGAAGGCAGGAAATAGTCAAACATAGGGCTGAAATCAACCAAATAGAAACAAAGAAATCAATACAAAGAATTACAAAACCAAAAGCTGGTTCTTTGAGACAATCAAGACAGATAAATCCTAGCCAAACTAACTAAAGGGCCCAAAATCAGAAATGAAAAGGGAGACATAACAACAGAAACAGAAGAAATTTAAAAATCATCAGATCCTATGTCTTAGTCAGGGTTTCTATTCCTGCACAAACATCATGACCATGAACCAAGCTGGGGAGGAAAGGGTTTATTTAGCTTACTTCCATATTGCTGTTGATCACTAGAGGAAGTCAGGACTGGAACTCAAGCAGATCAGGAAGCAGGAGCTGATGCAGAGACATGGAGAGATGTTTCTTACTGGCTTGCTTCCCCTGGCTTGTTCACCCTGCTCTCTTATAGAACCCAAGACTTCCAGCCCAGGGATGGCACCACGAACAAGGGGCCCTACCCCCTTGATCACTAATTGAGAAAATGCCCACAGGTAGATCTCATGGAGGTACTTCCCCAACTGAAACTCCCTTCTCTGTGATAACTCCAGCCTGTGTCAAGTTGGCACACAAAACCAGCCAGTATATCCTACTATAAAAACCTATTCTCAACAAATTAGAAAATCTAGATGAAATGGATGGTTTTCTAGACAGATGCCACATACCAAAGTTAAATAAATAGCAGGTAAACTAGCTAAACAGGTCCATATCACACAAGGAAACAGAAGTCATTAAGACCTCCTAACAAAAAAAAAAAAAAAAAAAAAAAAAAAAAAGCCCAAGGCCAGACAGATATAATGCAGAATTCTACCAGACCTTTGAAGGAGACCTGCTACCAATTTTCTTCAAACTATTCTATAAATAGAAACAGAAGGAACACTACCTAACTTGTTCTATGAAGCCACAATTACTCTGATACCTAAACCACACAAGGACATAATCAAAAAAGAGAACTTCATATCAATCTCGCTTATGAATATTGATGCAAAAATACTCAATAAAATTCTTGCAAACCTAATCCAAAATACACTAACATGATCATTAACAATGATCAAGTAGGCTTCCTTCCAGGGATGCAAGGTTGGTTTAATATATGAAAATCCATTAAGGTAATCCACTATATAAACAAACTCAAAGAAAAAAAAATCACACGATCATCTCCTTAGATGCAGAAAAAGCATTTGACAAAATAGAACATCCCTTCATGTTAAAAGTATTGGAGATATCAGGAATTCAAGGCCCATATATAAACACAATAAAAGCAATTTACTGCAAACCAACAGTTAATATCAAAGTAAATGGAGACATACTTGAAGCAATGCTACTGAAATCAGGAACAAGACAAGGATGCCCACTCTCCCCATAGCTATTCGAAGTGTTAGCTAGAGCAATAAGCCAACAAGAACAGATCAAGCAGATACAAATTGTCAAAGAAGAAATAAAAGGATGACTATTTAGAAATGATATGATAGTATACATAAGTGACCCCAAAAAATCAACCAGAGAACTTCTCCAGCTGATAAACAACTTCAGCAAAGTGGCCAGATATAAAATTAACTCAAATAAATCAGTAGCCTTCCTTTATACAAAGGATAAACAGGCTGAGAAAAAAATTAGGGAAACAACTCCCCTCATAATAGCCACAAATAATATAACATACCTTGGGGTAACTCTAACTAAACAAGTTAAAGGCATGTATGACAATAACTTCCAGTCTGTCAAGAAAGATATGGAAGAAGATCTCGGAAAATGGAGAGATCTCCCAGGCTCATGGATTGGCAGAATTAACATAGTAAAAATGGCCATCCTACCAAAGGCAATCTATAGATTTAATGCAATCCTCATCAAAATCCCAACACAATTCTTCAAATAAATGGAAAGAGCAATTCTTAAATTCATCTGGAAAGGCAAAAAACCCAGGATAGGAAAAATGATTCTTAACAATAAAAGAACAGCTGGGGGAACCACCATCTATGACTCAAGCTGTACCACAGAGCGATAGTGATGAATGCTGCATGGCATTGGTACAGAGACAGACCTGTTGATCCATGGAATAGAATTAAAGACCCAGAAATAAAACCACAAAGATGCCAAAAATATACAATGGAAAAAAAGAAAGCATCATCAATAAATGCTGTGGTCTAACTGGCTGTCTGTATGTAGAGAAATGAAAATAGACCCACATTTGTCACCTTGTTCAAAGCTCAAGTCCAAGTGGATAAAGGACCTCCACATAAAAGCAGATACACTCAATCTAATAGAAGAGAAAGTGGGAAAGAGCCTTGAACTCATTGGCACAGGGGGAAATTTCCTAAACAGAACTCCAAGATCAAGAATTGATAAATGGGACCTCATGAAATTGCAAAGCTTCTGTAAGGCAAAGGACATACATAGTCAATAAGACGAATTGGTAACCTATAGATTGGGGAAAAAATCTTCACTAACCCCACATTTGATAGAGGACTAATATCCAAATTATATGAAGAACTCAAGAAGTTAATTACCCAAAAACCAAACAACCCAGTCAAAAAATGAGGTATAGAACTAAACTGAGAATTCACAACTGAAAAATCTTGAATGCCTGAGAAGCACCTAAAGAAATGTTCAAAGTCCTTAGGGATCAGAGAAATGCAAATCAAAACAACCCTGAGATTCCACATTTCAATGGCTAAGATCAAAACCTCAGGTGACAACACAGGTTGGAGAGGATGTGGAGAAAGAGGATCACTTTTCCATTGCTGGTGGGATTGCACACTGGTACAGCCACTCTGGAAATCAATCTGAAAGTTCCTCAGAAAATTGGAAATAGATTTACCTGAAGACCCAGCTGTACCACTCTTGAGAATATATCCAAAAGATGCCCCCCGACCCTGCGCCATGCCACAGGAGCACATGTTCCACTATGTTCATAGCAGTCTTATTTGTGATAGCCAGAAGATGGAAAAAACCTAGATGACCCACAACAGAAGAATGGATACAGAAAAAGTGGTTTATTTACACAATGGAATACTACTCAGCTATTAAGAATGAGAACATCCTGACTTTTGCCAGCAAATGGATGGAACGAGAAAATATTATCCTGAGTGATATAACTCAGACCCAAATGGGCGTACATGGTATGTGCTCACTAATAAGTATATATTAGCCAAACAACAAAAATGAAACAAAACAACAATGAGAAGAAAACAAAAGTACAGAATACCCACGATACAGTCCACAGAACTCAAAAAGGTCAACAAGCTGAAGTGCCTATGTAAGGATGTCTCAGTCCCACTTGGGAGAGAGAAGAAAGCAATTACAAGTGGGGAGGAAAGGAGGGACGTGAGAGGGAAAATGGACAGGGAGTGGAGTGGGGAAGAGAGGGCAACCTGATCTGGTATTGAGTGAGGGACTGTGAAGGAATGAAACCCAAGGGCTAGCAGAAAGAATGGAAACAGGGCCGGGCAGTGGTGGCACATGCCTTTAATCCCAGCACTTGGAAGGCAGAGGCAGGTGGATTTCTGAGTTTGAGGCCAGCCTGGTCTACAGAGTGAGTTCCAGGACAGCCAGGGCTACACAGAGAAACCCTGTCTCGAAAAACCAAAAAAAAAAAAAAAAGAATGGAAACAGGCAACCTCAGGAAATAGGATGTTGGAGGAACCGTCCAAAATGCACTAGAGACCTGAGAGGTAAGAGACTCTCAGAAGTCAAAGTATGGGACCTTAGATGAAATGCCTGACAGTAGGGAGAGAGAACTTATAGAGGCCACCTCCAGCAGGAAGACAGGGCAGGATGGGGTTGCCATCCCACAGTCACATCTCTGACCCATAATTGTTCCTGTCTGAAAGAATCACAGGGATGGAAATGGAGAGGAGCCTGAGGAAAAGAAGTTCCAGCCACATGCCCAAAGTGGGATCCAGCTCAAGGGGAAGTCCCAAGGCTTGATACTATTACTGAGGCTATGGAGTGCTTACAAAAAGGGACCTAGCATGACTGTCCTCCAAAAGACCCAACAAGCAGCTGAGAGAGTCAGATGCAGATATTTGTACCCAACCAATGGACAAAAGCAGCCAACACTTGTTGTTGAATTAGGAAAGGCTGAAAGAAGCTGAGGAGGAGGGTAACCCTGTAGGAGGACCAGCAGTCTCAATTAATCTGGACCCCCAAGATCTCTCAAACACTGGACCACCAAACAGACAGCATACACTGGCTGATATGAGGCCCCCAAAACACATACAGTAGAGGACTTCCAGGTCTGTGTTCATTCAGAGATGATGCACCTAACCCTCAAGAGACTGGAGGCCCCAGGGAGTTTAGCAATCAGATGAGGTGGGAGGTAGAGACAGGGGTGTGGGGAGGAGGTATGGATGGGGGGAATGAAATATGAAGTGTAAGAAATAAATAAATTTATAAAATATAATTTAAACACACACACCTTCACAGTACTATTGAAACTATCCCTCTTGGCCTTGATTTGAAGAACTTATTTTCACTTGATGCTCATGATTCTTATTTTTTGAGAAAACAGAATAGAAGTAATTCACATGCTTGCATCATGCAAACTGCAAGTTTACTTACATCTAAATTCGCATTAATATCCTGCCCCCCTCCTAATTACAACAGGAGATGGGCAATATGTAGGCTGGGGCCTTCTTAGAGTTTATCTTCTCATTTTCTATTTAATTATATCCATAGCTGTACCCTCTTGTTTGTTTATCATCATTCTCTTCTTACTGGCTCTGCAAAATTATTCCTTCAACTTGCCTTTCATTCCAGGTAAGTTCCTATTCCTTCAATTCCAGTTCAATGAGACTTCTCTCCAAAAGACAATTTGTGTGCACTGTATCTGATTCTTCTCTTTTTATCCCCTTATGAGCCTGCTGCTGTGAGGCGTTGATCTTATTTCTCTTGTCTAAAGCTCCACAAATGATCATAACAGTGGCTTATTCACTGGGGAATTCCCATCATCATATTTTGTTATTTATCATTTTTATGTTTATCATTATATTTGAATTACCCATTGTACTTCAAATACTTAGTAACACTCAGAAGGATCACTCTCAATACTTTTTCTACCTCATCGCCAATATTTCTTACCATCCTATGTGATACCTCCATTTGTCCAGTCTCTAAATGCCACGCCCACTTCAATGAAGTCTTGTGATGAGCCCAAAAGCTTGGCCACAGACCAGAGGTGAAAAAGCTTCAAAGGAAGGCATTTGTGGCATCCAAACTCAGAGGTAGCCCAGATATGTCCTTGCAAACTCGTGTGCTAGGTGCCCACCAAGATATGATTTACTATAGCTAAACAAAATTGGACATTGCTCTCTGACCTTTACCAATGTTCCAACATCTTAGCAAACCCTGGCTTGGAATTTCATAAAGAATGTTACCCATCCAGACTAATTGCCTCCGACATTGTTAGGGAGATAGTGAAGGGGTAGGGCATTGAAGCTTACGGAATGGGAGACTTTTCCCAGGGCAAAGTCAAGTAGAATCCTCATTTTCAGTCAGGTATGGCAGCTGAGCCACTCCTAGGAATTAGCAAGAATGAGACTCCCTGGGACATGTCTCTACTAGCCCAGAAGATTAGCATAGTGGGCGGTTTACTAAGGATGAGCGAGACCTTGAGCCAAGTGTGTGTATGTGTGTGTGTGTGTGTGTGTGTGTGTGTGTGTGTGTGTGTGTGACAGTGTGCAGCAGAGAGCAGTCAGCATTTGAGATTCGAGACTTGAGCATTCGAGCTCTGAGCCTCATGTGGTCTGCAGCCCTCTGGGCCCAGAGCACTTGGGCCTTGGGGGGTGCAGCACCTGTCCAGAAGAGGTGGCTGTTTTTAGACCCAATGTGTTTTAGATGGCCTCAGATGTACCTTGACTGCTGAGCTGCCAGATTTTTCCTTTGTCTTTTGTAATGACTGTAACAGTCTGATGCCATTTTTGAGAAATACACACAGATTCAGTACTTCCCTGTTTCATGTCTGTTATTTCTTCATGGACACCTTGTTGACCTGACCAAGACCTTGTTTCTCTGCGGGTTGAGGGAGGCCCAGACTGGCCTGCCCTTGGCATCTAAACTTTGACATTACTTATGATCAATTCACTGCCTCTGTTCTCTGGGGTCTCATACAGTCTTGTGACATTTGATATCATATCCTACTCCCTAAACTTCTATCCATGTCAAGCTTCCTCGAGAGCCTACTTTTGTGTATCCACCTATCTACTCGTTTCTACATGTGTGACTCATAAGCATATTGAAGTTAAGCAAAATGCCAAATTTTGATAACTACCTCAGAATATCTACTATTTGATCTTTGTCTCAAAAAACAGAACTGGAATTTTTCTACTAGCCTAGAGGCCAAGAGAGATAGAATTATATTTTAAAATATATCTCATGTATCCATGATTTCAGAAAAAAATAGACCTTAAAATACATTCAGACTTGAATCATATGTCCCCTCCTATTGATACTACCACTATATTGTGTTTATTCCCTTTTGTTTATATTTATTCATCTTTATAATCCTTTCTAACATCTAATATTATTGGTTGAGTGGAATTCCTTTTATAAGTTACAATGAGTCCCTGAAGTAGAATGCCTCATGATATAACATTATTAGGATATAATTTTGAAGGCAATGAGCTAAGATGAGGTCCTACTGAAGTAGGACAACTTCTAATCCAAGAATGAGAAATCTGCTACTGTTCTTGTGGAGTCACGCTGAAGTTCCTATTCATTCCACATACAACCAAGGACATGATTCCATACAAGTCCAACTGGGTAAAACATTGAGTTGATTTTGGTGACAGAGTATATTTTGGTGGAGCAGGCACCTACAAGTTATGTGAGTGACACCCATTGATGCAGCTCTGGTGCTAGGGTGGACGTTTATGGAGATGAAGACACCAGGGTCACCCTGCTTCAGTAAGTAACCACTCAGCTGGGATACTGCCAATAGCCTCAGAAGTTTACTGACTGATCACCATGTGACATATCAGACTAACGCCTGAACAGGCATGCATGGAAGACCAAAGATAAGTTCGAAAAGACCAGTCACATGGTCCCTGCTACGGATGCTAAGACACGCAACTTAGAATGAGCTATCTCAAGTGGATTTTCTGATGAGAGAAGTCTCAGGGCGATAGTCTTCTTCCATGTGATATGGTATGACATACCTCTTTAATGAAGAGTGTCTATAATGAGTATAAACACATCCTCAGCAAGGCCCAAAGTAGGATAGGATCATAAGCAGGTGAGACGTCTTGACATGATCTAGAATCATCAAAGAAACAAAACAGGGAGCACACCTGTAAAGGAGTTTTAGGTTAGAATAGTGGGTGGGAAGAATCATTCTAAATGTAGATATCAAGGATAAAAAGGAAAAGCAAGATCATTCAATCAGTCTTTGTTTTCTCCTCCTTGACTGCTGATACAATATGAACAGCTGTGTCAAGTTCCTGCTGGCATGCTTCCCCACCATGATGGACTTCCTATCTCACACTGTGGGTCAGAATAAACCCTCTCTTCCTTAACCAGTAAATAATTGCTAACAGGGAAGCAGCGAGCTGCACAATTGTGAGGCAGTAGACCTTGCCAGGAAACTCGGTAAGACAGAGCAGGTCTGAGTCCCCAGAAACTTGGGGTACACCCTTGAGACTATAGGCGGCTCCCTAGTCCCTTCCAGACTCCTGGCCTGGAACATGTGTCACACTTTCCACATAAGGAAATGTGACCTGTGGCCAAGTAGGCCCAGAACAGAGTTATTTATGCTAATGAGGTACCAAGAGGCCCTGAGGGTTTAACCAATGAGCTACCCTTCCCAGACATTCTTCCCTGCAAACAGTATTTAATCTCTGGTATACCCTGAGAAGTTTGTATGCATCCATTTTCCACAATGAAAAGTCAATAAATGGTATGGAGAAACACAGACAGTCTCTTTCATGAGACTCGCCATGGGGAAGCATAGAGAAGGCCGTCGTCTTCAGAGCAGCTGCTTAAATTTCCCATGAAATGCCCATCTGCACCCCCAGACAACTGCTGCCAAGCTAAGGGCAATCACTATTGAGTTAAGCCGAGGCTCCCTTCCCCCACTCCCCCCCTCTCTGCCCCCCCCCCATGCCCGGCCTCTTCTGTTCTTAGCTTTTCTGACTCTCAGCAGCACTTGGATGCCCAAGAGTCTGGGCCTCTTTGCAGGCCCGGGGACCCCGACACTTCATTCTGATTTCTCTGTGTAGTTGTGCAGCAGCAACTAGAGGCCCTGAAGTTAGGAAATACTGGCTGCAGCTTTCTCATGGCAGTAGAGTGGGATAAGTGCAGCGACACTCCTTTCACTTTGCCTCCCCAGTGACTGTACCCAGCTGCATGACGGATTGCAGTTCCACACACAATAGTGTGATGTTCATAGTCATTATCTGTGCTTGGGTAGGTGTTTGTGAAGCAGGTGGCTGAGTTTCTTCTGCAAGGAGCTTCTCATCTGTGCTCCTCACCTGGGCTCCTCACCTGCTCCTCACCTGGG
>JADRCD010189261.1:0-14139 GCA_019843815.1 Montemys delectorum
TTGTTGCCTAATTGCTCTGGCTAGAACTTCAAGTACAATATTGAATAGGTAGGGAGAGAGTGGGCAGCCTTGTCTAGTCCCTGATTTTAGTGGGATTGCTTCAAGTTTCTCTCCATTTAGTTTGATGTTGGCTACTGGTTTCCTGTATATTGCTTTTACTATGTTTACGTATGGGCCTTGAATTCCTGATCTTTCCAAGACTTTTATCATGAATAGATTTTAGTAAGTGATGTAGGTACTATAATACAATATATATTTATAAAGAAGAAAATATACTTTTGTCAAAAGATTTTTTTCATAGTTTTTCTATAAGAACTATTTCTGAATACAGGCATTTTTTTTAATATTGTAAAACAAACAGTCAATTTTTTAAGTAAAATCTACAGTGAGGTTCAGTACCCTGTTCTATATTATAGGCTTTTGACTCATCCTGATACTTAAAATACCTATTAGTAGGTGAAATATTTACAGAACATATCCAAAACTCCATAGCTGGAAAAAAGCTGTACTATAGTGACTCAACAAATATGTATGGTGTAAACAGTAGTCCAAAGAACAACTGCAGTTCTTTGGATTACTGGGACAGGACCCAGGGCCTCCCACACATTAGTTAAGTATTCTGCCACTGAGCTATATAGTCCCAGCATGGCCTAACCATATTTTTCTCATAAATTGCTGCAAATAAATAAAAGCTCATAAATTGAGGGTTGTAAACAACAATACATCAAATGCTGTAGAGCACTAGAAATCTTATATTTAAGTTCTGACACCATCTCTAAACAGAGAAGTCATGTACCTTAAACAAAAATAGGAAGAAGTTTGTTGTAGCAGCAATACAAAACTGCCCTATGAGCACACTGACTATGACCATCAAATGAATAGAGGGTGTTATTCTATTAGCAGATATTGAGCAAAACAAAAAAAAATGTGTGATTGTCAAATAACTTTTAAATGTTAAAGAGAAAAGCAAGGACTTTGTTTCATAGTTGCTAGCACTGGCACAAAAGGAAAGTTCCTTCCACAGCATAAAACTGACAACTCCTTCACCTTCTAAAGGTGCAAAGTCTTATTAATATTGTGTGTATAAAACACACAAGAATTAAAAGTGGCCTGAAAACTTCATGTCTGCAGAACTGAAAAATAATAGGTAATTGCACAGTGCACAAATAATGCCGTGCAATTTTTGTTAGCGATTATCATTTCTTTCTATAATGTAACTGCTCTTAAGATGACTGGAAGTTCTATGTGTATTTCCTGTGTCTAACAGGAAGTTTAACAGGGAGTTTTATTTTCTCCCATGTTTACATCTAAGATTATAAGTACTTCTTACAATGAGTGCTCCACGTTTGGCAACCCAAAGTAGGTAGACACCTTTCTCCACATTCCTAGTGAAAAAATATTAAAAATATTCTTTGCAATAGACTACTCATTTAACTGGAGCTTTACAATATTCCTAGTACCCTGTGAACACTAACTTCCAGTCATCCTGGCATTTTCCAATGCTGTCAAGATGCAGTAGATGCAGTATGAACTGCCCCCCAGCAGCCATAACTCCGCATTATCCACGCGAAAGCCAGTTAAAATCATAGTCACAAGAGGAGAGTCATTTTCTGAGGATTAAAATGTAAATGAAAACCTAAAGGTGGGTATTTTCTTAGTGGATACCACATTTAAAAATATGTTCAACATAATAGTCCAATTTAAAGGAAAATGCTATCATTACAAATGTAAGATAGTAGTCTTTATTCTTAACTATACACTAATCTCCATGAAGACAAAGCAAAGCATTCTCAACTACTAACCCTTAACACTGTAACCTCTTTATATTAAGTAAGCTTTCTCTCCTCTCCTTAAATTCTCCTACATGCTAAAAAGACCTCATAAGGAGCTGAGAATCCTTCAGGATTAAAACATGCCATTAGAAACAATTTGAATACATATATTTTGGTAAATATCTAGAATCAGAAAATGCAACTACCTCTCAATTTTTATCTTAAATCTATAAATAAAACAGTATTAAATCTATAAATAAATCAGCATTCGGATTACAGCCAACAAAAAAGAGAAAGTTTAGTCTCTCCACTTACTTCCCTTTTTCATTCCAAGGTGTAGATGTAGATAGGAAGCTATTTTGGATTTTTAGTTTCTTGATTGGTCTGGATATGTCAACTATTCACCATCGTGTTAGTGACTTCATTAAGTTCTTGTTTGGAAGCCGATTTGAAAATCTAACCTTTGAAATACTGAAGGTGACATGAGAGGCAAACGAAGGCATGGAGCAGACAAACTGAGCAGATCTCAAATTATGCTTGGCTTCTGAAAGTTACCTCATGAGCCATTCGACACTCACAATTCAACCGTTAAATCCAAGTTTTAGCTTAAAGTAGTCATCAGCACCAAAATACTATGCCACGCAGTGGCCAGCTCAGGAAGAAACATAGCCCTTACTCCTATAATAAGTTCAATAGGAACTAGCAGGTGGCCTCACTTCAAAGGCTTATCACTAGCCTCTGCTTCTGTCCAACCCTTAAAGCAAAGATGCTCCCCTCCCTCAGAGCCTCTCAATTGCCTTTCACAATACACTTTCACTTAAGAAACTAGATGAAGAGCATTAGAGGCAGATTTTGATTAAAAGAAATTTAAAGGAAACCGACATCTTGAGAGGACCAGCTGCCTTTTGAAAGTGTCCATTAATGCAATTGCTAGGTAGTAGTGACTCTGCAGGGAAGATTTTTAAAAGCAACCTACTTGTGGGGTTGCATCCAACATTTAGCAACCAAGCTTTATCCCTTCAATCCACTACAGTTGAGGTGAAAGCATTTTATTCAGCATTTTGAACCTGGATATCTAATTCACAGTTCAGTTCAATCATGTTCAGGGCTGTCGATGCACTTGAATATGACAGTAGCTGAAAAAACGATGGTGGCCAACTTAGTCTTAAGGTATTTTCTGTACAACCAAGTGTGTAAGTGCAGTTCGTACAGACAATAATGGTTGGCCTACAATCCTGGGACTCCTTACTACTTATTCACTAGAGAAAATATGTGAGTATATTTTGCATACTGCATCTGAACAGGAATATGAAATCACCGTGTCCGCTTGTGACAGATTCAGTCTTCTAATCTCAATCACTTTCATAAACAGTGACAGCTGGGGGGAGTCCTTTCTAACCCAGGAAATGGTTTTCAGTCGTTGACCATGTATTGAAATCACATGTCACACACGGCAAAAGAAGAAATGAAAAACATGCTGAACCTCAACTCCAGTTTTAATTTAGCTTGTTTACAGTGAGCCTGGGCAGACAGAGCTAGTAATTTTCATGTGCCCCGAGAAGACACATTGCTGGTATAGTAGAACTTGCACTTCTCAAAGTTTAATGTGTGTGTAAACACTTGGGGACTGAAAGAAAAAGTATCTATTTAGGACCCCCGAGACCAAGTTCTCAGCACAAATGAGATTTATTTACCACAGAAAGACAAAAGGCAGGGACTTAGAGACAATCACAGGAAAAACAGGACGAGGAAGAAAGGGGTGGGAAGAAGGGAAAGGGGGTGGCCAGTAAAGGAATACACCACAGTGGGTAGCTTAAGGAATGTAGTCTAGCAGCTTTTTAGCAGTGCAGAGGGAATTAGGGAGAAGGGCCAACTTCCCTCATGCCCACCGTGATTGAGCTGGCCAGAGTCCCTTCATTCCCAACCTTTATGTTATTGTCTTGCTGAATGTTGGGGAAGGGAGTGTCATCTTCTCTAGCATCTTCCTGCTGACAATGAACCCCAGTTCAGATTTTGTTAAGGGCAGAGATAAGAGCCAGGGATGGGCAAGGTAGTCTAAAGTGAAGTGTTTGTGCATTGGTATGAGAAGGAATTTAAGATGAGTGACTCTTGGAAAGCAGAGTTGAGTATTGGACTTTGAGAGCTGGTAACTTCTTGAGATGAGGAAATTGAGGGAGGAGACAGTAAAGGGAAGAACGACAAAGAAAAAGGTTATCCATATAGTGAAGCAGGCAGGAGGAAAAAGAGGGAAGGTATGGTCTGCCGTAAAGGTGGGAGCTGTGTATGAATCTCTGGGGAAGAGTACTCTAAGCCAGTTGTCTGGATTGGTCAATATCAAGATCCATCTATGTGAAGGCACAAAGGCCATGGAAGGGAGTAGACATCCAGGAATATTGAGAAGAAAGTACCTTTAACATTTAGGACTGAGAAGTGAGTGATGTGCTCAGGAATAACGGTGAGGACAGCCTCTCCATTACTGCCAAGTGTTAGCTAACAGGTTTACAGTGATAGCAGCATTAATTGAGCATAGGTCCTGAACGAGGTAGACGGTCCTGATAAGATTCTTATTGTTAGTATGTGGGGTAAGGAAATGAGATGCAGACATGATAGGTTTCAGGCCTAGGCAGAGGACAGTTAAGGGTAAAGAGTGTTAGGGTTTGGGGAAAAAGACAAAGTTTTGAGTGTGGTAAAGAGGCGTTTATGATATACATTGAGAGGAGAGGTTGTCTCCCACACAATGGGTTGATTAAGAAGTGGGCAGAGAGTAAAATGGGTTTTTGAGAGTGAGGGATTGTACAAATGTAGACTGAGAGGGAAGAAAAGGGATGCAGGAGTATCCTGGGAGCTGTTGTTGGAGAAAAAGTGGAAATGAATAGCAACTTTGGAGAAGACGGCCTTTCCTAGTAAGAACATGAGAATAGCAACTTAAGAGAGAAGTCTGGACGGGTCTGGAAGACTGGTTGTAGATTTTGACTATGGGTAAGAGAGAAGGGTGGCCGGTATCCAAACAGTAGCATACTGAGAAGGAAAGAAATCAGAAACAGCTTTTTATATACTTTAAATGTCTTTCTTGAACCCACAAATGACTTGCTTACGCTTTGCTACCTTGAAAACATAAGACATTTTCTTTTACTGCCATAACCTCAGACCTATATGTCTTAGACCTGCGTAACTTGTATCACTCATTTTTCTTGACCTAAATAACTTACGTGTATGTTTGTCATAACCTTTAGAAATGCGAGTCTTTGTTAGTGTGAAGGCTGCCAGTAAGACAAACTTTACATATGAAATAGACTGAACAGAGTATTTCTTGTTGTTAAAGCTAGAGTTAGCCATCTATGTCACTAGAGATCTGTGAAGGACAAATTTGGGTGGAAGTATAATTTAAATGGGTTTTGTATTAATTAAAGTGACACAGTCTTACTTAGTGATTTGAGGCTTATGTGGCTCATTGCAGAAGCAGTAGATCTGCAGTTTGTCAGACAGGAACAGAAAAACCTTCAGTTGTCACAAAGAGCAGTGAGCCTTTGGTGTCAGACTCAGGTCTGAGGAAATGTTTCCTGTAGGGAAAGAACTTGGGAAAGTAGACATTATTTTGATGAGATAGAGTACAGACTCAATGGAAACATTCCCATTGTTTGAACAGGGTCCTGGTGGCAGGTAAGGCAAGGGGCAGGTCTGCCCAGTGTTTAGGACTGTATCGTGGTCCGTGTGGAGTTGTAGGGCTAGGGTCCCCTCTGCCTTACTTGCAGACCTTAAAGTTTTTTGATTGGTGTGAGGTGTGTTTATTGCGGGAAGTTTCTTATTGAACTTTTTAAATGCCATATTCTGCAGACATCTGAGGAGTTTGAGGACGATATATTTATTAAGTATACCTGATTTTAGGTTACACCTTAAAAAATATGTACAAGAGGCTAAATAAACCCATTCCTGTAATTAATCATGACTATAAGTATAGTTATAAACACATTAAAGAATGGATTAATAGTCAGGTGCTCTTAAATTAACTTTGACAGTTATAACAAGTTAATACAACTTTTATAAGATTAGGACTCACAGCTTTACCCCTGTTAAGACTGAGCCACAAAGTTCGAGTTGAAGATTTAACTAGAGATCTTTTAGCATGAAAATAAACTATGAACTGTAAATGTAGTAAACTTATGTCGTTACACAGAATATTACCGTTCGTGTATGATTAGGTTTAAGCTGAAGGCTCTGTCAGGACAGACAAGGTTTAGTAAGTCGGGAAAATGTAAGGGCATTGGTGGAGGGAGGTGTCATATAAGAAGGGACCTAAACTGATTAAAAATGCAGAACTTAGCTTCCTGAAAAGAGGCAGGAGGAGGAGGCACCTGTAACAGTGTAACAGCAGAGGTAGCACAAAATTTCGTTTTAGGATAGGAGGACAGGGCAGTATTGAGATGAAAGGAGGGGCTTTTTTTTGGTGTGATGGCAGAAGGGTGGAGGAAGACAACAGCAGAGAGAAGAGGTGTAGCTAGACAAGTTCCTAGAGCCATGGCGGGGCCAAGGAAGGGGTTGGGAGGACAGTCAGTTGCAATAGCCTAAGAGGAAAAAGGACATTATAGCCCACGGGCCTACTGAAGCTGCAGTTCTTGGAGGTAAGGATGGAAAACTATTTGGATTATAGTTAGATAAGGAGCGCTGGGGAGGGTGGTTTGAGGATTTAAGTCTGAAGCCGGCTGGATTGGACTATACAGAGTGGATAAGACTAACACGGGAGTGCATGTAATTGGGCAGCAGATGGCCTGAGAGAAGAAAGGTGGCCTATTGAGGCATTACCAGAGCTCAAGGTGGCTGAAAAGAAAGGGGTTTGGGGGTCGAGGTGGGGGGAGGACTTCGACATCCATGAGCACTGTGCACTACAGCAGCAGCTGGAGCAGCTTGGGCCTGAACAGTGTAGCCTGCAGCATGATTGTCAAAGCTGTGGGCAGAAGCTGTGTGGCCTCAGGCTGGCTGCACAGCAGTGTAGGCTTCGTGGAGGAGACAGGGCTGGCCGCACGGGCAGCATACTTGGCAAAATCTTGTTGTGACTGTGAGCAAAGGAGCAGCTGTGGGAGTCAGGCCCAGAATGCAGAGGTAGAACAGAAAGTGTAAGGGACTTTTGGAGCTCTCACTAGAAGCCGACGGAGAAGAGGCAGGCAGCACTGGCAAGACTGAGAAGTAGGAGGGGTAACAAGAGACACGGGAGGTCTCGGAGTGGCAATGCTGGGACAGGTGGAAACGTGGGCGGTCTGGAGGTATGAGGTGGATGTCTCATTTCGGTCCTTATGCCCCTAGAATTGTGAATGTTGTCATTTTGCTTGGTTTTTAGGGAGTTTTCAGGCTACTTTTAATTTTAAGTTTGTGTTACAGATTTCAGTGAGGATGGTCAGAACAGATTCCCTTTGCTAACGGTTTCCTTGGGCCAGCGTGCAGAGCCTGGGATGTCCCCTGGTCTTGAACGGAGACCTCTGGGAGAGAGGAGCTCACCGCAACACAGAAGACACTAGTCTGAGGAGAATTCCAGGCCTTGTCAGACAGAATTTTCAGAGGATTAAGAATGGCCACTGGATTCTAGCAATGTGACCATCAAAACTCAAAAAAATAGTTCCAGACAAGCTGAACTGAACTAAATGTGCCTTTAGACTGTGTACTGTGACCAAGGAAGGCCATGGTGGGGTAGTGTCTCTCTAATCCCACAGGACATGGCAGAGACTATTTAAGATAGCAGGGATGGGAGACTTGCCCGTTAGCTGCTGTTGAATGAGGAGATTGGACATAAGGTGGCACAAATGTGCTATCCTTTGATTAGGGGTCAGGGGAATCCTGAACATCAAATCCCACTCAGGTACCATATGAAAGGAAAACTATCCAGGCAGAACCCCCAAGGGGAAGTTTTTAGCGGGAAGGACATGTATTTGCCCCATGAGAACACAGGGCAGGGAATTATAGACAAACACAGAAGAAAGAATGAGGAAGAAAGAGAAGGATTGCCTCTGTATAGAGAAAGAGACAGACGTGGTCCATAGGCTAATGGCAGTTTATAAAGGTGAAATGAGAAAACCTGTGTTAGGATAAAGTGTTCAATTTTAATTAGGCATGCTCATTAGGTCAAAAGGATGTTTTGATTACTGGATTTCAATACCTAGATAGCTGACCCCTGGTAGTCAGCCCCAAGAGGAGGATGTGGCCAAGTAAGGGGATAGACAGACCTTGGTGGCTAGAATTAAGGATGTAATCTAAGAATCAGGGAGAAGGGCCAGGCCTGCCAGCGTCAGCGTCAGTCCTGCCCACCATGCTTTCACACAGTCCCTTCATAGACCATGCGAAAGGTGACTCTGAGACACTCAGTCCTGAGGGAGCCTGAGGCTCTCTCTGCCTTTGCGACCAAGTCTTCCATGATTGGAAGTAACTTGTTTCCTGGAGAAGAGTGCATATTCCGAAGCTCAGATGGAATCCTTAAAATCTTTGAGTGGCCCATCTTATACTTTTCCCAGCCTCTATGTAAACAAATAACCACTTTTCTACCTAACTCAGCTTCTCCCTATGTCAATTTTTCTCACTTGCAGGGCAAATTATAGGTCACTAAGTTTGTCTTGTGATATAATCTGTTGAAGACTGTGCTGGGACTTTCAAATGTGTCACTAATAAAAACTGCATACTGGGACACTTCAGAGGAATAAACTGCTTACTGGAGGCAACTGAAAAGGCTGCTCTGCACTGTTAATGGTCTATTGTGGAGATGCTCTATTCAATGCCTGCAGGAATGGCAAGGGAGACCTTTACTATGATTGGGCATATTCATGACATTTATTCAAGGAAAGGATAAGCTGAAAGAGGAAACCCAAAGAAAGTACGGGTTAGGCACATTGGCAGCTTTCAGGTAGCTCTGTATGCATAATAAAGGATGTTAACCTGAACTGGTACGTGCACACCCAAGGGGCCTGGAAGAAGCCAGGAGGCCAACCGATGCTGCAGACCTGCTATGGAAATTTCAAGTTCTTGACACTGTGTCAAATGCATCTCAGAATTTTTCTCTCTGATAAAGCACAGTATTTAAATAGCAAGTCATCAATAATTCTCTATTTGTTGTACTTCGAACCTTGTGTTTCTGCGACATTGAGGTGTATTTTCCATTGAAAATTTGAGTTTCAATATTAGCACAACATTTCTAAGATTTCTAGCTGTGATATTCCTGTTTCGTTTTTATTGTGCTATGAAGACTTCCTTGGAGCACTAGTCTTGTATTTCGGAGCTGCAGCTTTCTTAACTAATGACAAAGCATTTTTCAAAGCTCCAACAGTTCACTGCTCCAGACAAGTGTGTCTCAGAATGAGAACTGAGGCAAAAGCTAGGGCTAGTTCATATGCAATAGTGCTAAAGCTCATCTCAAATGTTTACAGTATTATACTTAGAATATGTGGAGTTACTCATGGCTCCAACAGCATGTGTATGTATAGCAGAGGATGGCCAAGTCAGTCATCAAGGAGAGGCCCTTGGCCCTGTGAAGGTTCTATGCCCCAGTGTAGGGGAATGCCAGGGCCAGGAAGCAGGAGAAGATGGGATGGTGAGCAGGGGGAGGAGGGGGGGAAAGGGGATTGTTTTAGTTTTTTTTAATTTTATTTAGTTTTTCTTTTCTTTTTGGATGGAAACCTGGAAAAGGAGATATTGTAAATAAAGAAAACATCTAATAAAGAAAAATAGAAAAAAAGAATATGTGGAGTTGTTTAATAGTTTTTGGAAGAAAAATGAAATAAAAGTAGCCTTCAGAAGGTGGATTCTATGGTGCAATATGGAGAACAGGCTATGAGAAGAGGAACCAGGAAAGTATGGATGATGTTGAGAAGATGGCTGGATGATGACTCAAAAGCATCAGAGAATCACCATTTTGCAAAGGCACTGGTTGGTGGATGCTGGAGGTTCCCAGAAGAGCTTCTTTTATAGGGATGTGTTTGCCATCTCTCCCTTGCACCTGTACCTACTCCTCTGTCTGACTTCTCTAAATACCAGAATCATTCTTGCAACAAATATTTAATTTCCAGAATGATATTACCTTTGTGAAATGCATTTTAGGAAGAACATTGTTTATGTGATTCTATTCAAAGAATTGTAGAGATTCTGATATGGGCAAGCATTAGTATGTATAAAATAAGTCTACATTCTCATCATCTGATAATTTTAGTGGTGTTTGAAAAGAAGAGTGAAAAAAAATGACAGAATCTCGATTTCTTCAATGTCGAGGTTTCCATGTTTTAACAGATTTAACTATTTAAAATATTTGGGAATGGAAACACACTCAAAGCAGACAAATTAGGTATTTTACTTTTTCCTCTTTAAAATATTTTTGTTAAGTGGACAATGTATCTTTCAGTTAATACCCTTTAGTAATAATAAGGGTGTTTTAAATATAAAATATACAAATAAAATAAAAATGCCCATAATTTCAAAAATTGCTGACAACTTAGTGAGACAGCTATCTTTTTAAAAACTGAAAATAGTATTCCAATTTTTAATATTCAATAAACATTGGGTAAATTTTATGCTTTCAGAATTCCAAAGTATTAAAACATAACTGTCTTATTGGTTTTCTAAGTGCTACAAATAATATTTCAGTGTCAAGTAATTTAAGGATAATTTTCAAGGTATTTAATATAAACTATAGCCTTTTGAAAAAGGTTTCCAAAAACAGTATATTCTTCAACCAGGAAATAGTTCAAGCAGAAAAAGCACTTACCACACACAACCCTGAAGGTCTGACTTCAAGTCCTCAGTATGCATGTAAAAGCTAGACCCAGTAGCATGCTTCTGTGAATTTAATCCTTTTACGGCAAGACGGGAAGACTTTTGTAGACCAACTTGCCTAGTGTATACAGCACGTAAACAACAAGAGAGACTCTACCTCAAACAGTGGTTGCCCTAGGACAATATGTGCACTATGGCATGTGTGAACCTTAAAACATAAATATTTCCACACATAAAAACTTACACAAATGGGAATATGCACCTACATTAAAAAGTCTTCAGACTGATAAAATTCATAGTCCTTCCATGACTGTAGAGAGGTAGAATGCAGCAAACTTTATCCTGAGCTCACCTATAGATGACTTAGGGGTCATTTATCACCCACCTTTGTATCATGTCTTACACCCTTTCAGCTATCAGGTACAATTTTGTGAAATTACTTTAGCCAAACACTACCCTCTACAAACCCCAAAGTTAAGAATATTCCTTCCTCTTCCTCCTTCCTTCCTTCCTTCCTTCCTTCCTTCCTTCCTTCCTTTCTTCCTTTCTTATTTGAGAATCTTATACATATATAGAAGATCCTAGGGTCATGTCAAATCTTAATTTTTCCTCCCATAACTCTTGATAGGCCCCCACAATGACAATAAGTCATCTTCCCAGCAACAAGCTTATATGTGCATTATATATGTATGTATGTATGTATGTATGTATGTATGTATGTATTGATGTAGAATCTCTCTGTATCCATATAGCATTGCACACATCTTCGTGGGTGTAGAGTCATGTACCAGAGCATAAGAAAACTTCCAGTGGTCATAAACTCAGGAAAACCTGACTATTCCTCCCGAAAACACCATCAACTTCCCTATACATCAACTGTATTGATTTTGTACAGGTATTATGGAGGTGATCAATAGTGTGTCACATCAATTTATATCACTCCTCCAAATTCTCCAACTCTTCCATTCTTTCCAGACCCACTTCCTCTATGTCTCACAAGCCTTGCGTGGAGGTGTTTGATATATGTGTCCCATTTAAAGCGTACTTCTTGCAGTCACTTATACAGGCACTTTGACTTATCATGCATCTCAGTATTAACTGATGTACATTGAAAAAAGAATCTTCTCTGACCAAGGTTGAAAGCTGTACACATCTATGGGTATCAACATAACTACGAAGAAGGCAAGTTGACGTGACTGTTGAGGAGAATAACAATAAAAGATTTTATTCGAAGACATATGACATTCTCAGTGTTAGCATATCAAGCATGAAATTCCCTCCTGTCCAGCAGGTCTCAAATCCAATTAGAAAATAGTTATGCAATCACAGCCTCACCTTTATTACACCAGTAGTAAAGTCAGTATTTTATTGTCTAGGCTCCACGGTCCTCTATAAGACCATTGATGTATTTTTTTTTTTACTTTCTCTTTTTTTAATTAGATATTTTATTTACATTTCAAATGATATCTCTTTTCCCAGTTTCTCCTCTAGGGGGAAAAAAAACCTTATTCACTCCCCACTCCCCCATGCTCACCAGCTTTCAGGATCTGGCATTCCTCTACACTGGGGCAGAGAATCTTCACAGGACCAAGGGCCTCTCCTCCCATTGATGACCGACTTGGCCATCCTCTGCTACACATATACTGCTGGAGCCATGAGTTCCACCATGTGTACTCTTTGGTTGATTGTTTAGTCCCTGGGAGCTCTGAGCTTACTAGTTAGTTCATATTGTTGTTCATCCTAAGGGGCTGCAAACCCTTCAGCTCCTTGGGTCCTTTCTTTAGCTCCTTTAACGGGGGTTTTCTTATCCATCAGCTGCTGCACAGGATTTTTAGCATAGTGCAAGTGAGCCAAAAATAAGGAAGTTTCCTAATCAGTTTGAAATTGATTTCTCCTTGTCTTGCAACCAAAGTGAAACTGAGTGGTGTGTTCAGCAAGAGGATCTTAATATGCAATTTTGATGCCCAGTCAAAGACAATGGAAATAGCCAGTGCTGTTTGGGGCACGTTGGTGAGTGTAATGTGCACTGGAGTTATGCTGTGCCTGACACTATGACTTTCAAAACCCATGTCCTTTCAAGCAAGACTGTTCCCCCAATAGTGAGACTAGTATCAGAGATACTAGCTTTTACTTTAACAATATATACAATGCTTATAGTTTACTGTAAGAAGCTTACCCACTGTATAGTTGATAACTGTCATGATTTATGATTGTCTACAACTATCTATAAAAGTTTGTTATCCAGTTCCCAGGTAGAATACGCTATTTCAGACAGAGGCCATGTTTCAGAATTGTGACCTTTCATGTTTGGCTAAAATTAAACAATATCTTATGTCTGAAATGAGGACTATGTGTTACATTAACAACCTCTATAAAAGAGACATCAATGAATACTGTTTTCATATTTTATGAAACAAAAAGAATGAATAAAAAAACGTATGGAAATCATGGGAATGACCTTTGAGTTAGATGGAGCGTCACAGAAATTCTGCCATTACCAGGTTTCTCTCTGTCTGTTTAAGCTGTTATCATATCCTGGCAGTGGTCTCAACTGTTCTTCCACTGCTACCCTTTAATACAGTTCCTCACATCATTTTGCTACTGTTATGAATTATAATGTAAATATCTGACATGCAGGATATCTGATCTGTGACCCTGGGGGTTTTCGACTCCTAGGTAAAGAATCACTGCTTTAAAGACTAAGAAATCTCACTTAAATTGAGACTCAGGGAAAACACTTAGGAAAAAGAGATTATACAAAGTATGGACAATTTCTGATAGAATTTTAATTGAAGAAAACTGCTAAAATAGCATCATATGCTATTTTTGTGAACCTCCAGCTATGCTATATTTTGACTACTAAATATGTTTCTAAACATTGATCCTTCTCAAAGGTTGACACTTTCTCATTAATGTCCACGTGACAGCATGCAGACATATACTCACTGTTTTTTGTGGTGCTTGTCATCTCACCTTGATTTCTTAATTTGCGTAACTCCTTTATTTCAAATAATTAAGTAAAGAACTTAAGTAGGATCCTGGTCAAAATTATTTTTAATTTGAATAGGTACCCCAGTTAAGTCTCTTGAGGGATTTATTGCATATAGTGATCTGCTTAATATGTGAGGCTATCTGGAGGCACTTCCTTTAACAAGAGAACATTTGCTGAATTTGGTAGGAGACATCATCTTTCCTTCCACACATTGGACATTCCTGCCATTAGGAGGAGGAATATAACAAAATTTACTCAGTTAACTTCAGTGGTGGAATGACAATGTTACCACTTCCTCATCATATAAAAATACATAGAATTCCCATCACCTGTTTTTACCCTTAGCTTGAGTTCTTAGAATTTTCTTCAGAGAGAGCTCAAAGGAAGAAATTGGGGTATTATGCTGATATCTAGCAAGGTGGCCTTCGTGTGGTAATGAATGGAGTTAGCAAAGCTATATCAAAAGCAGGATGGAACACTAAAGGCATTTGTAGATAGAACACAAATTTGTAGCTCAGTAACAGAATTTTCTTTCTGTGGGCCTGCTGATTTCAGTCCTCATTTGATAAATTAGGAAGCCAGCTGCTGTGTGTGTGTGTGTGTGTGTGTGTGTGTGTGTGTGTGTGTGTGTGT